>CAUYPK010081774.1:0-17032 GCA_963574355.1 Loris lydekkerianus
AATCTCCAAAGTCAATATTATTTTCATCAAAATACCAATGATAACAATTATGAATAGGGCTGCAATAAACATTTTGGTACAATATCTTTGTTATGATGTGATTTTTGGTCTTCTGGGTATATGTCTAGTAGAGGAATTATAGGAGTGAATAGCAAATCTATTTTTAGATCTCTAAGTGTTCTCCAAACATCTTTCCAAAAGGAATGTATACATTTGCATTCCCACCAGCAGTGTAGAAGTGTTCCCTTTTCTCCACATCCACGCCAACATAGAGTTTAGTCAGATAAGAGAATAATAATAAGAAATAGTTGATAAGTACTCAAAAACAGACTATATAGGCCATGGGAAAAAGAGAGTTTAAATATAAAGAGAAATAAGTAAGGATTTTTAAGTTGAAAAGCATTATATTCTAACTTGCATGTTAAAGACTATTCTTCCAGGACACCATAAAAAAAGAAAATTATAGTCCAATATTCCTGATGAACATAAATGCAAAAATCTTCCACGATATACTAGAAAACAAAATCCAACAGCACATTACAAGGGTCTTCTCCACGATGAAGTAGGATTTATCTGTGGGAATGCAAGGATGTTTCAATATACTCAAATCAACAAAAGGACACATCCTAATCACAGAATGAGCAAAAACATATAATTATATCTACAGATATAGAAAAAGCATTTGACAAAATTGAACATCTTTTCATGATAAAAACTCTGAACAAATTAGGCATAAAAAGCCAGACGCAGTGACTCATGCTTATAATCCCAGCAATTTGGGAGGCTGAGTCAGAAGGATTATTTGGGGCCAGTAGTTTGAGACCAGCCCAGGCAAGAGCAAGACCCCATCTATACAAAAAAAATAGAAAAACTATCTGGACATGGTGGTGCATGCCCACAGTCCCAGCTCCTCGAGAGGTAGAGATAGGAGGATCACCTGAACCCAGGAGTTTGAGGGTGCAGTGAGCTAAGATGATGCACTCTATGCCAGAGAACAGAGAGAGAGAGAGACCCAGACTCAAAAAACAAACAAACAAAAAAAGCCATAAAAGGAATGTACCTCAACACAAGAAAGGCCATACATGAAAAACTCACATCATACTCAATGATACAAATTTGAAAGCTTTTCCTGTAAGAACAGGAACGTGACAAGGGTGCCCACTCTCATCACTTCTATTGAACACAGTTTTGGAAGTTCAAACTAGAATAATTAGAAAAGAAAATGAAAAAAACAAAGTGATCAAATAGGAAAGGAAGAAATAAAATTGTCTCTGCTTATGATCTGGTTCTATCTATAAATAGAAAAGCCTAAAAACTCCACCAAAAAGGGCAGCGCCTATGGCTCAACGGAGTAGGGCGCTGGCCCCATATGCTACAGGTGGCGGGTTCCAACCCAGCCCTGGCCAAAAACTGCCCCCCCAAAAAACTCTGTTAGAACTAAAGTAATTCAGTAAAGTTGCAAGGTATGTAATCAACATGCCAAACTCAGTAGAATTTCTTTACACTAACAGTGACCAGTCTGAAAAATTAAGAAACCAATCTCATTCATAACATCAGAAATATAAAATGAAATGTTTATGGGTGAATTTAAACAAGAAAGTGTCCGTATACTGAAAACTATAAAACACTGATGACAGTAATTACAGAGGATGCAAATAAATAGATACCCCGTGCTTATAGACTGGAAGAGTTAATATTGTTACTCCCATTCTCCCTAAAGCAATCTACAGGTTCAATGCAATACCCATTAAATTTCCAATGTCATTTTTCAAAGAAACCAAAAAAAAACTACCCTAAAATTCACATGGAGCCACAAGAGGCCCCCTAAGCCAAAGCAGTCTTGAGCAAAAAAGAACAAGGCTGGATGCATGACACTACCTGACATCAAAATCTACTAAAAAGTTATAGTAATCAAAACAGCATGGTACAGACATAAAAACAGATGCATTGAATGAATGAACAGAATAGAAAGCCCATAAGTAGATCTATGAATTTACGATCAATTGATTTTTAACAAAAGTGCCAAAAGCACATAATGGAAAATTGAATATTTATAAGCAAAGAAATAAAATTGGACCCTTTCTCATACCATACTCAAAAGTCAATTCAAAATATATTAAAGACTTATATGTAAGACTTGAAAATATAAAACTACTACAAGAAAACATAGGGAAAATGCTCCACAACATTGATCACAGCAAAGATTTCTTGGACATGATCACAGAATAACAGGTAACAAAAGCAAAAATAGATGAATAGGATTATATCAAACTAAATAGCTTATGCACAGCAAAGAAAACAATTAATACAGTGAAAAGACAACCCACACAGATGAGAGAAAATATTTACAAACCATACATTTGATAAGGGGCTAATATCTAAAATACATAAAAAACTGAAATAACTCAATAACAAGAAAACCAATCAATCATAAATGGACAAATAGACATTTCTCAAAAAAAACAAAACAACAACACAAATGCCAACAGATACATGAAAATAATGTTCAACATCACTAATTATCAGAGAAATGCAAATTAAAACCACAATGAGGTAGCATTTCACACCTGTTAAAATGGCTATTATTAAAGAAGTAAAAGATGAAAGTGTTAGAAAGAAAGTGGACAGGAGAGAACGCTTGGTGGGCTGCAGGGGAATGTAAATCAATACGGAGATTTTGGGAAACAGTCTGGAGGTTCCTCAGAAAATAAAATTACCATTTGGTCTAGCTCCTTCTTTTGGGTATATATCCAAAGGAATTAAATAAGCATGTCATAGAGGCATCTGTTCACTTTGGCATTATTCATAATAGCTAAGGTATAGAAGCAGCTCAGGTGCCCATTAGCAGATGAACGGATAAAGAGAACCTGCACATACCAGGGAAGGCTATTTTGTCTTAAAACGGAAGGAAATTCTATCATTTGTGACAACATGGATGAACCTGGAGGATACCACGCTGAATAAAACAATCCAGGCACAAAGAGACAAATGCCGTATAATCTCACTTACATGTGGCATCTAAAGAAGATGAACTCACAGAAGCAGTGAGTGAGGCTACTGCCTGAGGCTGGGGGGCGGGATGGGAGGGTAAAGGCCGATGTGAATCAGAGTCCAAAGTTCCAGGCAGGAGCAATAAGCTTTACTGATCTATTGTACAAAATGGTGACTATAATAAATAACAACGAACCGTGTATTTCACAGTTGATAAAAAAGTAGATTTTAAATGTTTTCATCACAAGAACATGATAAGCATGTGAGATGATAGATTTGTTAATTAGCCTGATTTAATCATTCTACATTGTAAACATATATTAAAATATCACAGTATGTATAATTAATGTGTCAATTAAAGTAAAATTATATCATTCTTCCTTTCATTTTGGAAACAGGTTGGAAGATGAGAGTGGAAGTAATGAATTTGGTTAGGAGGCCGTTTCAGTGGTCTGGGGAAAATGGGGGCTTAGTAAAGACATGAAGACAGGAGTGTACTTTAAGACGTATTTGGGAGGTAGAACTAATAGGATTGGCTGAGACTGGGTATGAAGGGTAGCGAAAAGGGAATCAAAAACAACTCTCTGATTCCTGTCTTATACAACTGAGAGACACTGATACTGTTTATGACTATTTAATATTCCCTGTACTGTTTGTTCAAATGTTTGGCCACATCCCATAAGATGATTCTTACTATTCTTGGTATCATTTATCAATAACATCTTACTGTTCTATACTTTCTTCTATATTATATTAACCCCAAGGTGTTCCTGCTTGATGGAAATGTATGAAAAGGCGTTGTTTAAAAAAAAAACTTCAGTAAAAATTTAAGACATGGGCCAGGCCTGGTGGCTTATGCCTATAATCCCAGCACTCTGGAGGGCAAGGTGAGCGGATAGCCTGAGCTCAGGAGTTGGAGACCAGAGCTCCAACTGAGCTAGAGTAAGACCCTGCCTTTAAAAATAGCTAGATGTTGTGGGGGGTGCCTGTAATCCTAGCTACTTGGAGATTGAGGCAAGAGAATTGCCTGAGCCCAGGAGTTTCAGGTTGTTGTGAGCTATGAAGCTATAGCACTCTACCAGGGGTAACAAAGTGAAACTATCTCTAAAAAATAAAAAAAAGAAAGAAAAAAAGAATTTAAGACATGAAATACAGTTCATAGTATACATGCATTCATTGTTAGCAAATGCTGTTGTTGAAAGTGGTTTTGTTGTTGGGGCCTGTATTTGGGTTTCCTTGTTTTGTTTGTTTTGGTTATGCCCAAATCAAAGGAAATCTGAAACCAGAACATTAGAAAGAAACAGATACATTTGGATATGTAAGATAAGTCCTGATAAAGAATCCCTGGTTTGAAAACCCAGGAATAATTCCTGCAACAAATAGCTAAAAGGGAAACCAGTTTGATTTTTTTTGTCCTGCTTATTTTTGTAAAGTAAAAAAATATATAAGAAATGTTATTTTCAAGAAATTTTTAAAAGGAGACTAGAAGATGTAGAAAAAATGAGCTTGGCAGATAAACACATCATTATTCATTAGGGAAAACCAAATAAAAACAACAATAAGTTATCATCACATATCTATAAACATGGCTGAAATAAAAAATTGTGATTTTAGTTTCCATCAAATGCTGGCGAGGGAGCAGAGAAATTGGGCCACTCATATATTACTAGTGGGAATGGAAAATGGTACAGTCACTCTGCAAAACAGTTTGGCAGTGTCATATAAAACTAAACATGCAACTATCATACAACATAACAACTGCACTCGTGGGTATATAGCCTGGGGAAATCAAAATTTACGTGTACACAAAACCTGCACAGAAATGCTCATAAAAGTCTTATTCTTAATTGCCTCAAACTGCAAACAACCCAGATATCCTTCACCATGGTAAAACAAACCTTACCTAACAGACAAAACATACCATGGAATATGTATATTCCTGAATAATGAAAAGGAATAAACTATTGGTACATGCAATAATCTAGATAAATCTCTAGATAAATCACAGAATGAAAAAAGCCAATCTCAAAATGTTTTCATGATTCAATTTACATAACATCCTTTAAATGACAAAATCATAGAGAACAATGTGGTGATTGTCCAGAGTGAAGAATGAAGGGTGGAGAGTATAGTTATAAAAGTGCAGCAGTGAGGGTCCTGTCTGGACGGAAGTGAACTCCATTCTCAATATGGTGGTGGATGCACTGACTTACACATGTGATAAAACTTAACGAACTACATGCACACCCCCACAATACAGAAGTGGGGGAATGTGAGTAAGATGGGTGGATTGTGTCAGTCTACAAACATTACCAGGAGGGAAAACTTGGTAAAAAGGCACATGGGATCTCTCCATATTACTTCCTAAACTGCACACGACTCTACTAGTATCTCAAATCAAATGTTTAATTTAAAAAAAGAACAGTAGCGAACACCCGAATTTACATAAAAGATCCCACTTAATATTCTTCTGTACAACTATTCCTTGATGGAAATCTTGCTAATGACACTAAAGTTATTCTGATATAAGAAATATAATAATTGTATTTATTAGTAGTAATATCTTTAAAAAGGAGAATTACTTAAAAATCAGCTGTCATTAATTAAGGTCATAATAAAGAGGACACAACAGGTGTCTAAGAACATGGTAGCTACTGGTGACAATAGAGCTATGCCAGGTGCTTTATTCTCAATAACCTCAGTTAACCAAACGGCTTGTAATTTATTTTCTATTTTATAGACAAGGAAAACGAGCTCGGAGATGCAAGTGACTTCCCAAGTTACATAAAAGATTTTCTTGTGATCTTCAGAATGAGAGCTTGAATTTAGGAAATAAGAGGAATTTTTATTTATGTGTTATGCAATAATAATTATAATTAATGTAACAGTGGTACCTGAATCAGAACCTAGACCCACCTGATCATTAAGTCCATATTATTTTTGCTATACCACAAAGCCACCACTATTCCTTGAGAATGGCAAAACTGAAGTATAAGGAACGAAACAGTCCAAGGTTTAAGTATAAGAATCTTAACTGTCAACTTCACTGATAGGAATAACCCAGACAGCTTTTCTGGCGCAATCCAGTACGTGGCTAGAGCCACAGTGGTATTTGCACATACTGCTCCATGTAGTTTGTGGTCATACTCAAAGAAAACGGAGAAAAAGTCAAAGAGATCCTAAGAGACTTTTCAAGTACCAAAGTCCCTTTATTGATGTTAGCATAATGGAGAAAATACATTGTGGTCTTTCTATATATACATCACGATCCCAACCAGAGATGGCATGGAGTGAACTGAACACAGAAAGTAATTTGTCAAAGCTGCTGCATAGAGAAATATCAGTCAACAATAGACCACGTGTATGTCTCATAGGACCTGAAAAATTCCAATTTTTTTTTTTGTTAATGCAAAAGGTAAAAGTTTATTTTTTTATTTTTTATTTTTTTAGAGACAGCGTCTTACTTTGTCACCCTTGGTAGAATGCAGTGGCATCATAGCTCACAGCAACCTCCATCTCTCGGGCTTAGGTGATTCTCTTGCCTCAGCCTCCTGAGTACCTGGGACTACAGGTACCTGCCACAAGGCCCGGCTAAAAATTCCAATTTTTAATGACAGGGATACAGTCTGATAGGACTAATAACTTCTTAAAAATAATAATGCCATGACACAACATATTATTAATTTATTTATGGTAATGGTGGTGTAGAAAATCTCCTACACTACCAGTTGTATAAAAGTATAGCATATACAATTATGTATGATACATAATACTTGATAATATACGTAAATGACTATGTATTTACTATATTCACTTTTTAATCATTATTTTAGAGTTACTTATTTAAAAAAAGTTAACCACAAAGCCACCTCAGCCAGGTCCTTCCTGAGGTGACAGCATGGTGTTTGTCATTGTCCCTAAAGACCTTCCAACACTCGGTGTGCTCCCACTTAATGGCACAACGTGGGGGTACACAGCACACCTCCTGGGGGCGGGACACACTACGACAGGGACTACACCTAACAAATGCAAACACTGTAACCTAATTCTTTGTACTCTCCAATTAATGTGAAATTAAAAAAAAAAAAAAAAAAAAGAAAGAGCTTCCAGTGGGTCAAGATATGGAGGTAGAAGAGAGTGGTATTGATGATGCTGAACTAGGCTAATGTCTCCGTGTGTACTTTTTAACAAAAAAGTTTATGAAAGTAAAAAATTAAAATAAAAAAGTCTTATAAGTAGAAGGAGTTTATAGAACAAAGATACAAGGAAAATATTTTGTACAGCTGTACAACATGTTTGTGTTGTAAGCTGAGTGTTATAAGAGTCAAAAAGTTTCAAAAACTAAAAAGTTTATGAAGTAAAAAATATTCAGTAAGTTTAATTATTAAAGAAACAAGTTCACTGTTTATAAAGGTTACAGTAGTATGCAGTCATGTCTAGGCCTTCACATCCACTCGCCACAAGCTCCATTCATGGTAAGTACCTCTATATAGGTACACTTTTTTTTTTTTTGTCTTTTATTCCTTATTTACTGTATCTTTCCTATGTTTAGACATGTTTAGATACACAAACACTACACCGTGTTACCACCTGCAGTGTTCAGTACAGTAATATGCTGTACAAGTGTGTAACGTAGGAGCAATGTGTTATATACCATACAGCCTGGGTGTGTAGAAGACTGTCCCACCCAGGGCTGGGTAAGAGCACTCTATGATGTTCACACAAGGACAAAATCACCTAATAATGCATTTCTCAGACTGTATTCCTGTCATTAAGCAGCACATGACTGCATCTAAATGGATAATCACTGGGCTATAGAACGTGCACATTATTAATTAATATTTCCACATAATGCCAAATTGCTATTGGCCACGGCTATACCAATTTACACCAAGTAAAATTTTATTTCCTAAGCAGCAAAATGAATTAGACACACTGGCCTCTATTAGTATTAAACAGATATGCATAGGACTTGACTTTGAATTTGATTATGACCACTGTGATCGAAGTTTCTTAGTCCACCAATAAGAAGGCTGTTGATTGTCCAAAGGTCTAGATGAGAACTTGTCAGCAGGAGAGCAAACCCTGGCTAGAGGCTGGCCACTATGGATTTCCTCTCCTGGCTGTACCCTGCATGAAGTCCTTGGCAGCTTATGTCTTCAAAGCTTGTCTCCCGTCCTTACTGAAATGTACAGAATCCTTCAGCCTCAGGGCCCTCTTTTCAGTCAATGTGCCTTAGCTGTCTTGACAGAGGTTCTAACATTCTTAGCTATTGGTATCGGTCAACATAATAACCCTCTCTGTATATTTTATGCATTCATTCATTTGTTCAGTCATTGGAGGAATGAGCACCAACTGCAGCTGAAGTATACCAAAAATAAGACACAGTTCCAGCAGTCCAGGAGTCCACAGTCTGGAATGATGCAACAATGTGGTAGTCACTACCCGTGTATAGGACTGAGCAAATGAAATGCAGCTGCTCTCAACCGAGATGTGTGTAAATATAAAACACACTGGATTTTTAAGACTTAGTACAAAAAGATTATGAAGCAGACCATCGATAATTTTTGGCTAAGCATAGCAGCCACACCTATAATCTTAGTACTTGGAGAAGCTGAGACCAGAGACTTGAGCCCAAAATTTCAAGACAAGCTTGGGTAACACAGCAAGACCCCATCTCTGTAAAAAATTTAAAAATTATCCAGGCATGGTGGTATGCCTCTGTAGTCCCTGATACTTGGGTGGCTGAGGCAGGAAGAGTGCTTGAACCCAAGAATTTAAGGCTGCCATGAGCTATGATGTCACCACATGCACTGCAGCCTGGGCAAGAGCATGAGATCTCATCTAAAAATAATAATTTTATATTGGTTATATGTTGAAAGAATTTTCTGCATTTGTTGGTTTAGATAAGACAATATTAAAATTAGTTCTTCCTTTATACTTTTTAATGTTGTTGTAACAATATTTAAATTTATATATGTGGCTCACCTTATGTTTTATTAAGCAGCTCTGGTCAAGAACATATGACAAACACGTGTAATAATACAGCAAGATTACTCCTAAACCGGGATAAGTGCAAAGTTCTATTGGGCATGCGGAAGAGCAAAGCAGTTCAGCGTTCAGTACAAAAGAAAGCAAACCACAGAAATTGAGACCACAAATAATAAAAATAAGAGTAAATGTTATTATTGTTTTAAAAATATGAATTAGCAAAGTGGGAAAACAGGAAGAGAATAAAATCATTCTGGGCAAAGAGCCGAGAAGTGAGAGATTACAAAACCAGCTAGATTAGTCCAACCTAGGCTAGGTTAGTTAGAACGCCCCGCAACCCTGCACAAATAATAGCAATAATCATCTTTTTATATTACTTCTTGCATAAAAGAAGCAACTTAGACAACTGAAACATTTAATAAACAAAAAGTAATTTTTAACCATTTACCTACTTCATGTTATTATCTATTAAATCTATGGGAGAATAGTAAGATCTTCATATTTCAACAATAAAAAAATACAAAGCATTATAGCTAGCCTTTCTTTTTCATAGAGCATATAGGCTTTTTGAACTTTTTGCTTAATTTTTTTTTAACTGTAAGATAAAAAGGATGCAAAAATTAGAATTTGGATTAAATCTCCTGGTGAATAATGCAGTAAATTACATAAAGACAAGTATGTCTTTTATTTATTCTAGTCCTATCTCAAACATCAGGAGTCACTGAAAAACATTTATTTATTTATAGTGTAAATAAAATTAAGAAAAAAGTACTGAAAAAATAAAAAGAGTCAAAAAGAGGATTATGTGGAAGTTTGTTGTTCAGTGCTGGTTTTTAACAAGACTTTAAAAACAATTTCAACAGCTGGAAATTACATTTGGCTCATGTTAAAGAAATATTGTGGCTGCTGTTTGTAAACATGATGAATGGAGAGCAGCTTGCAAGCATGATGGATAAAAATAAATATTTCATTATGCAAAACGTGTTTCATTGTTGTGTTTGTAAATTTGAAACAATTATTAGAACTACATGGCAGCACAAGCTGTTGGTCATTCTCACTAACTTACAGGTAGTGTTTTTTTCCTCCCCTTCTCACTTAGCGTTGGCTATAGTGCATTTCAAAATAACTTTTGGTTCTCTGGACATGCAAGACAGTGTCTGCTTGGGGCTCTTCTGCCCTTGCGTTTTGCTCCTTTGTGGACAGCTTAATCTACACATGGAGACCTTTATTTCTATATTATGTTTCTATATTACATCTTAATTAGTCACTTCAATTGAAAGATAATCTCGGTCCATACCAAGTCGACTGTAGGAGTTTTGCTCCCATTAGGGCTCAGTGGGCTTCCTGGGACTACTCTTGGGACCATAGAGGAAGAGAGTAAATGAAGGCCAGTACAGACTTTGCTTCCTCCTTTTGTTTCAAAGGACCTTTGTTAGCACTTGTTATTGACCATTGGTCAGGGCACATGTGTCACCGTGTTTCAACCTCAAACCCACATGCTCTCTAGCTTCTTTAAGAGAGTACAGTCCATTCATGCAGTAGCTATGAAGGCTTTTTCCAAGTTTATCATTAAAAAAAAAAAAAAAAGTGCTTTCACCATTAAAAAAAGAAAATAACTTTTGGTATTTAATGACAGAAACTAAAATAGCTAACATTCCCCTTACTGAAGTATACAACTATATACTTTCAAAAATTACACTTTTGCTTCTTGAAACTTAAAAAGCAACATCAGGAAACCAGTGCCTCCAGAAAGAATGACAGGCAAGTAAATCTTATGCCTATCCTCTTAAAAGATGCATTTGAGCTTGCTTTAATAATTTATAAAATATACAACCTCATAAATGCACAAAGAAGTACAATATAGCCCAGAGAAATGAACTGAGATGGAAATATTGATCCCTACAATATTCTTTATAAAAGCAATATCAAGGTGTGCCCTCCAAACAAACAGTCCTCGCAGCACAATAAAGCCCTGCTTGTTCATAGTTAACCCATCTGGGAGACCAAACCACAGAGAGTGAAATCCAGTCCTCAAGGAAAACAATTAACAATAAGAAGAAAAATCACCAGGCAGTGAAAGGAAAGATGGAAAAAGCCACACTAAGCCAAATGCTATTGCTGTAAAGAAGGCTTTTGTTGGCTGGAACAAATTTACTGGAAGTTTAAAGAAAACAAAGACCTTGTAAGATAACAGAAATAAGTCTCAGTCCTTTCTACATCCCAAAACAACAACAGAAAGAAAAATAAAAATGGAAAACCCATCCTAGATAAAACGAAGCAAAAATCTATCATCCAAATCAAGAGCTGCCAAAGCCAGAAAAACTTAAGCAAGGCTACAGGAAGATGCTGAGAGGAGTCTCTGCTACAGATTCAGATGCAAAATCAATGTGGGACACATCTGTCACTGAGGCAAAGTAGAAAAGGTGGAAAGAGTGAATGGTGACAGCCTTATGGCTGCCAGAACACTTGCAGTAACCAGTAAAGGTTTAAACACTCTCGAATACACACGCCTATGTCCTAAAGGAATAATTTCTGTTCTCTCTGCTCTTCTAGCCTCCACATTAAACCTGTTTCAAGTCGTGAGTCGGGGGTACTCAATTCATTCAAACCCCAGTAAAAAGGAACCAGCACAGTATCTAGAATTGTCAAAGTTGTTATAGAGAGAGAGGAAAGGAGGGAAGGAAAGAAAGGAAGAATGAAGGGAGTTTGGAATGGAGAGAAAGGGGTAAAAAGATATATACAGCCTCACTTAATTTTTGTGGTAAGACACTTAGACTCTTAGTTACTTTGAAGTGTGATGGTAATGTTAATCAGTTTGATTTAGACATTCCATATATCAAATCATCACCTTGTACCTCATAAATGTATACAGGTATGATTTAATAAAAATTAAATTATAAAAAACACATATACAGGAAAAACAGATGAGAAAAGATCATCAGAAAAAAGGTTGCCACCAAGTAAATAATAATCATGATTAGAAATATCAGTAAAACTCGAAGAACCTAAGGACCATAAAACCATTCAAAGAAGGCTCTTGAAAGAGATGGCAAAACCACAGGACCAGATGAATTACAAGCCTGCATAAAGATACTAAAACTAAACGAGAAGTTGCTCAAAGCAGAAAAAGTATTCCTGAAAATACAATAAGGAACAGGGAAGACAAAAAGGAGAAATGAGAAAAGGTAATGGGGCTGGGTGCAGTGGCTCATGCCTGTAATCTGGCACTCTAGGACGCCAGATTTCCTGAGCTCTAACAGCCGGACATTATAGTGTTCGACAGTAGTCTCAGCTACTACAGGTAAACATGTGAAAAGGAAATGCAAATCAAAATGCTTACATCTCGGAAAACTAAGGAAAGGAAATCTATTAAGCCCAAAAGTTTGAGGTTGTTGTGAACTATGATGCTATGGCACTCAAACCCAGGGCAACTGAGTGAGACTCTGTCTCAGGAAAAAAAAAACAAAAACAAAAAAACATGCAAACAATGTACCCTTATCATTTGTACTATTTTATTAATCCAAAATTTAAGAAAATATTTTGCCTATGCATTGGTTTTTCCTTAAAATCTTTCATACTAGAACAAAGACGGGGGGGGGGTGGGGGCAGGGGGGCGGAGACAAGATGGCTGACTGAAGCCAGCTTTCCACAGAGGCTCCCGTCCAGAAGGAAAGTTAAACGACAGAAATTTAGCACGTAACCTGGTGGATTAGAGCTGCACTAAGAGAGAAGGTTGAAAAACGCACATCAACATCAACCCCGCTCAGGCGAGCTGTGACCCCAAGGATACAAACAAAAGGTACAAAATCCATCACCAAGCAGACGGGAGTCCCCACCCCCATGAGAAAAGCTCAGAGTACCCCACAAACAAACGAGCAGAGTTCAAAGGTCCTCCCACTACACTCCATGGGAGAGACTCTCTAAAAACTGGACCTACCTCCCCTACTAGGGTACCACGGTGCTCTCCTGCCAGGCATAAAACTTTATAAAACTGTATATATTCTCTACGTGCAATTCTGAGATCCCAGCGCTCCCCTCCACTCTCACTCTGAGGTCTGGAGGCCTGTCCCCCAGGGGTCCAGATTCTTGGGTGATTTCTCGAGGGCCGTGGACAGGGCCTAGACTGCAGCTGGTTAGGACTGATTCTGCAGTACGGGAATTAGGAGAGGACGGTTGTCTGAGAGGGAACCACACGGGAACGGCGGTGCCCCGAGGCACAGAGAAGCAGCCATTTTTTGGCAACAAATAGGGCTCACTTCCAGATCTTCTAAAGCCACCCCCACTGTCTTCCTGGGCAACCAGAGGAGGCTGGACATCTTCTCAGGTGGCAACCATAGTGGAACAGATCTGGGACAGAAACACAGGCCCCGTGAGTAAAGGATTTGCCTGAGGTGGTACCGGCCTGTGTGGAGCACGGTGACTAGAAAACGCACACACAGAGCTGGGAAATTCCCAGGGCGGGGCTGACCCAGAGGACCGCTTTACTGAGCCTAAGACACACCCAGCACCCAGGGGATTGTCAGCCTATAGACAAAGGAAGGCAGGAGGCTAGAACTGACAGCTAACCAAATACAAACCTGCAGGAGCAAAGACAGGGCCTAAGGAGCAGGCTCTGGGAACTCAAAACAACTTCTCTTCTGCAAGGGAATTTAGCTGGGACAGAAACAACTTCCAGTAAAGTTGTTCTGTTCTGTTCTGTTCTGTCAGTAACATCAATCAGCGACGGGGCTGGAACTGAGTGAACACTCCCCAGCCTCCATCAAGCGTCCGAGGTTGTCAGGCCTCACCTCCCCCTGCTGGATAGATGCAGAGTACAGCGGCCTTGCTGAGCAGATATAGATTTCCTTGTGATTCAGGCAGGTACAAACCCCTGGAGAATCACTTCACTAGAGGCAAATGGGTCACAGCCCTGCATGCCTATCAGTGACTGGCTGTGACAGAGGTGCAAGGTGGGGAAGGAGGCATCAACCTTCCCAGACTAATCCATTTTCTGGGAGGGGGGTCCTCCTAACTTCATGGAGCACTGGAGGAAGTCATATCTGAGTTGTCTCAGATACCTGTGATCCAGTTGCCAGAGACCTTTTAAACTCTCCCACCTGAGACAGGTGCTGACTGAGACAACTGATTTGGACATCTTGAACTGAGCCAATTGCCCGAGGACTATTCAAGTGGTGCCCTGAGTATTGATTGTAGGAAGGTTTAATTTTCCTTTTCCAATTGTTGCCTATAGGGGGCGGGGTGACTTAATTGCTAATATTTCTCCACAGCTGAGACTTCAACCAGAGTAACTGTTTCACTAGGGTCGAACAGAGACTAGCTGAAAACAAGACAGAACCACTTAGCCCCACCATACCAAACAAGTCCCCGGTTTCTCAGGTCCTCAACAAAGCTCCAGGGGAAAAATCAAACGGTGCAAAATAATGATCAGGCGGAGTCATCAGAAAAACTCTGGTAACATGAATAACCAGAATAGATCAACCCTCCCCAAGGAAAGATATGGCAGATGTAACTGAAGATCCCATTCATAAACAGCTGACTGAAATGTCAGAAATCAAATTCAGAATTTGGATTGCAAACAAGATTAATACAATGGAAGAAAATTTAGAATTACAAATTCAAGGAGCAATTCAAAAGCTGGGATTAGAAATTCAAGGAGAAATTCAAAAGTTGTCTCAAGAATTTAACGAATTTGAAGACAAAACCACCAAAGATTCTGACACACTGAAGCAAGAATTTGCAGCCCTCAAAGATCTGAAAAATACAGTAGAATCCTTCAGTAATAGAGTGGAGCAAGCAGAAGAAAGGATTTCTGACATCGAAGACAAAGCCTTTGTATGCTCCCAAACTCTCAAAAATGGAGAGCAAAAACAGATCATTCTCTCAGAGAGCTCTGGGATAATTCAAAGAAGGCTAGTATCTGCCTCATTGGAATCCCTGAAAGTGATGAAGTGGACTCGCAAGGCACAGAGGCCCTTCTCCATTAAATTATGAAAGAGAATTTTCCAGACATGCCAAGAGACTGTGAAATTTAGATAGCAGACAGTTTCAGAACCCCAGCATGACTCAATCCCAATAAGACATCCCCCAGGCATATCATAATTAACTTCACCAAAGTTAATATGAAGGAGAAAATTCTCAAAGCAGCCAGACATAAGAAAGCCATTGCCTACAAAGAGAAGAATATTAGAATGACTGAAGATTTCTCTGCTGAAACTTTTCAAGCCAGAAGAGCGTGGTCATTGACTTTTAATCTCCTATAGAAAAATAACTTTCAACCCTGGATCCTGTATCCAGCCAAACTGAGTTTCATTTATGATGGAGAAATTAAATATTTTAATAACATTCATATAATGAAGAAATTTGCCATAACCAAACCAGCTCTTCAGGATATTCTCAGACCTATCCTCCATAAAGAACAGCCCAATCCTCTACCACAAAAGTAAACACACTCAGAAACTTTTGATCAAACTCCAACTTCCACAGTGGCAAAAAGATTAAAAATGTCCACTGGACTTTTGAAAAACTTGACACCCAAAATTTTACCAAACTTATCAATATTCTCTATTGTGAATGGCTTAAACTGTCCTCTAAAGAGGCACAGGTTAGGTGACGAGATACAAAAACTCAGGCCAGATATTTACTACATACAAGAGTCACATCTTTCTTTAGAAGATAAATATAGACTCAGTGTTAAAGGATGGTCGTCCATATTTCAGGGAAATGGTAATCAGAAAAAAGAGGTGTCACAATTCTATTTGCAGACAAAATAGGATTTAAACCAACAAAAGTAAGGAAGGATAAGAATGGTCACTTCATATTTGTTAAGAATAATACTCAATATGATGAGATTTCAATTATTAATATCTATGCACCCAACCAGAATGCACCTCAATTTATAAGAGAAACTCAAACAGACATAAGCAATTTGATTTCCTCCAGCTCCATAATAGTCGGAGATTTCAACACTCCTTTGGCAGTGTTGGATAAATCCTCCAATAAGAAGCTGAGCAAACAAATTTTAGATTTAACCCTAACCATCCAACATTTGGATTTAGCAGACATCTACAGAACATCTCATCCCAATAAAACAGAATAAACATACTTCTCATCAGCCCACAGATCCAAAATGGATCAGATCTTAGGTCACAAGTCTAACTTCAGTAAATTTAAAAAAATAGAAATTATTCCTTCCATCTTCTCGGACCACCACGGAATAAAACTTGAGCTGAGTAACAACAGAAATCTCCATACTCATACAAAAACATGCAAGTTAAATAACCTTATGCTGAATGACAGCTCGGTCAGAGATGAGATTAAGAAGGAAATTGCCAAATTTTGGGGGAAAAACGACAATGAAGACATGAATTATCAGAACCTCTGGGACACTGCAAAGGCAGTCCTAAGAGGGAAATTTAGCACTGCAAGCCTTCTTAAAGAGAATGGAAAGAGAGGAAGTTAATGGGACATCCTAAGCAACTAGAAAAGGAAGAACATTCCAACCCCAAACCCAGTAGAAGAAAAGAAATAACCAAAATTAGAGCAGAATTAAATGAAATTAAAAACAAAAGAATTATACAACAGATCAATAAATCAAAAAGTTGGTTTTTTGAAAATGTCAGTAAAATAGATAAAACTTTGGCTTACCTAACGAAGAAAAACAGAGTAAAATCTCTAATCTCATCAAGTAAAAATGACAAAGACGAAATAAAATAGAGTCCACAGAAATTCAAAAAAATTTTAATGAATATTACAAGAAACTTTATTCTCAGAAATATGAAAATCTGAAGGAAATTGTCCAATACTTGTAAGCACGTCATCTTCCAAGACTTAGCCAGAATCAAGTGGAAATGTTGAAAAGGCCAATATCAAGTTCTGAAATAACATCAACCATACAAAATCTCCCAAAAAAGAAAAGCCCGGGACCAGATGGCTTCACGTCAGAATTCTACCAAACCTTTTATATTACTCAACCTGTTCCAAAATGTAGAAAAAGAAGGAAGACTACACAACACGTTCTATGTAGCAAACATCACCCTGATCCCCAAACCAG
>CAUYPK010081778.1:0-52964 GCA_963574355.1 Loris lydekkerianus
CTGGTGTTTTCCAGATATACAATCATATCATCAGTGAAGAGTGAAAGTTGGATCTCTTCTGACACTATATGGATACCCTTGATTGTTTTTTCTTTCTTGCGATGGCTAAATCTTCCTTTACAATGTTAAAGAGAAATGGAGACAATGGGAAGCCTTGCCTGGTTCCTTATCTGAGAGGAAATGGTTTTGATTTAACTCTATCCAATACAATATTGGCTGTAGGTTTATTGTAGATGGTCTCTATTAGTTTAAGACATGTCCCTTCTATACCCATTTTCTGAAGTGTTCTGATCATGAAGGGATGCTGGATATTATCAAAAGCATTTTCTGCATCAATTGAGAGAATCATATGGTCTTTGTTTTTTAATTTATTTATGTGCTGAATTATATTTATAGATTTATGTATATTGAACCAGCCTTCAGACCCTGGTATAAAACCCACTTGGTCATGGTATATAATTTGTTTGATGTGTTGCTGGATTCTGTTTGCGAGGATCTTGTTGAATATTTTTACATCAATATTTATTAGTGATATTGGTCTATAATTTTCTTTTCTTGTTGGATCTTTTCCTGGTTTGGGGATCAAGGTGATGTTTGCTTCATAGAATGTGTTGGGTAGTATTCCTTCTTTTTCCATATTTTGGAAAAGTTTGAGTAATATAGGTACTAGTTCTTCTTTAAAAGTTTGGTAGAATTCTGATGTGAAGCCATTTGGACCTGGGCTCTTCTTTTTAGGGAAATTTTATATAGTTGATGCTATTTCATAACTTGATATAGGCTGGTTCAACATTTCCACCTCATTCTGGCTAAGTCTTCGGAGGCGGCGTGCTTCCAAGTATTCATCGATTTCCTTCAGGTTTTCATATTTCTGAGAATAAAGTTTCTTGTAGTATTCATTAAGGATTTTTTGAATTTCTGAGGAGTCTATTGTTATTTCATCTTTATCATTTCTGATTGATGAAATTAGAGATTTTACTCTTTTTTTCCTGGTTAGGTTAGCTAAAGCTTTATTTTATTGACCTTTTCAAAAAAACCAACTTTTTGATTTATTGATGTGTTGTATAATTCTTTTGTTTTCAAATGCATTTAATTCTGCTCTAATTTTGGTTATTTCTTTTCTTTATTTATTTCTGTTGGGTTTGGGATTGGAATGTTCTTCCTTTTCCAGTTGCTTGAGATGTCCCATTAAGTTGTTCAATTCCTCTCTGTTCTCTTGAGGAAGGCTTGCAGTGCTATAAATTTCCCTCTTAGGACTGCCTTTGCGGTATCCCAGAGGTTCTGACAATTCATGCCTTCATTGTCATTTTGTTCTAAAAATTTGTTTATTTCCTTCTTAATCTTGTTTATGACCCTGCTATTGTTCAGCATGAGGTTATTCAGTTTCCATATTTTTGTATGAGTATGCATGTTCTTGTTCTTACTGAGTTTCACTTTTATTCCATAATGGTCTGAGAAGACGCAAGAAATAATTTCTATTCTTTTAAAATTGCTGACATTAGATTTGTGACCTACGATGTGATCAATTTTGGAGTATGTTCCATGAGCTGATGAGAAGAATGTGTATTCAGTTTTGTTAGGATAAAATGTTCGGTAAATGTCTGTTAAATTCAATTGTTGGATGGTTAAATTTAAATCTAAACTTTCTTTGCTTAGTTTCTTCTTGCAGGATCTATTCAACACCACTAAAGCAGTGTTAAAATCTCCGACTACTATGGACCTGGAGAAATCAAGTTGCTCATGTCCGTTAGAGTTTCTTTTATAAATTGAGGTGCATTTTGGTTGGGTGCATAAATATTAATAATTGAAATCTCATCATATTGAGTCTTGACCTTAACAAATATGTAGTGACCCTCCTTATCTTTCCTTACTTTTGTTGGTTTAAAGCCTATTGTATCTGCAAATAAAATTGCAATACCTGATTTTTTTCTGTTTTCCATTTGCCTGGAATATAGATGACCATCCCTTCGCCCTGAATCTATATCTTTTAAAGTAAGATGAGTTTTTGTATCCAGTCAGCCAGCCTGTGCCCACCTTGGAGGGCCCTTGGGTAATTTGTCTAGTTCAAGAGTTCCAGACCAATTGTCCTAGGCAGCCCCCACTCTCTAGCTGGAGAGTTCAACCGGACTGCAGCAAGTACATGTTAGGGGTCTATTGGCAGCTCAAGTGTGATTTGAGTGCTTCTGGTGCTCTGTGGGGTCAGAGAGGCCCATCCAGTAGGAGGTTTAGAGCCAGCGGGTTGATGTCTCTTACTCCATCTTGGTCGTCCTTCGCCACCAGACTTTGGTCGCCCCAGTCTCTAGTATTCCCACTGGTAGTCTCTGTTAACCCAGTCTCTGTGGTCGTGTTCTGTCCAGTAAGCAAATGTGGGCAATGTGCCTGCCAGAGTCAAAGTGAGGTCGTTGCCTCCTCGTGGTTACCATAGTCTACCACCATCCAGTAGGGGAAGCTGAGGTCTGCCTGCCTCAGGTGCCCAATGGCACCTGAGCCTAGTCCAAACCTGAGGATATCCAGACAGCAAAAGAATTTCTTCCTCAGCCACTGCACCTCTGTTGCCACTGTTCTGCAGCTCTGGAATCCCTATAGGGCAAGGTGTGGTTCCTCTGGCAGGTCACAGAGTTGGGGAGATGACTCTCTAGAGTTAGACCCCAGGAAGATCACTCTACTAATGCTGAAGTTGAGTGGGAGGTGCCTCCTCTTAGGTTCGTGCACCTCAGCAATTTCCAAGCTTCCACCCACAATGGAGGAACCCAAGCCTCTGCTGCTGAGATACTCTTTTTTGGGGCCAGGTCAGTCATCTTTCCCTCTATGTCTTTCTGTATAGTTACCGGATTCACAGGTACAGCACAGCTGCACTGCCACTGTCTATGCAATGCCCAATCCTAGCCAAGAAATGCAGACATTCTGGATTCTGGAGGAGTTGGACTTCTAGACTGCCAGGCCTGGGAGGGTGGGTAGGCTGAAGGATCAAGATGGAAAGGAAAGTATTTGTTCAGATTTCCTGCCAGACAAAGGAATACCTAGACTCACAGCAGGGGCTCTCTTGAGAAGGACTCCCAACTTCTAGCAATTCCCTTTGGTGGGGTGTGGAAGGAAAGCCTCAGTTTATTGCTCACCAGTAGAGATTACACAGTAAGCAAGCAACTCTTTTAGGGGAGGGGACGGCCACACAACCTCTTTGGGATGAGATCTGTACCTGAAAATAGTTTCTTTGGAGTCGAAGCTTGCCTCAGCAGGGAAGACGAGCAATTATTTATCTCATTTCTCAGCTCGGCTCCCCTTCTTCAGCTTTGTTGGGTTCTTTCTGGCCATTATCTCTCCCTCCGGAGTGGAGCTTCTATTGTTAGCTGGCTCCAATTAGCCTGTCGTCCCCCATTCCCCCTTGTTCTTGTTGAATGTTAAATTGGACTTAGGGAAAATAGCTAACCCGAGGATTTAGCAAAACACCAAACACATTGAGACCAAATGAGGAAATAAACAGATAAAAGGGCTACCAGACACACAAGCCCACAGATGCACAATCAGAAACACATAGACTTATAGACAAAAAAACAACTGCAATAAAAATAATAATAATCGTAAAGTAATTGAAGTAAAAAGGAAAAAAACAAGAAAAAAACACCTCTAAAAATCTGGTATAAGTACTGTCAGAAACCATAAGAAGGGAAGAAGAGGAAGAGAGAAGGGAAAAAAAAAGTGGTATTCATAAAAAAGTTAATAAAGAAGAAAGAAAAAAATTAAATAGAAAAAATAAAAAAATTAATAATAGCTCCTCCAAGAAAAGGATGAGAAAAAAAAGAGAAAAAAAGGCACCAACCACAAAAATATTCTTGTATACATATAGAAATATACGTATGACGTAGGGGTCAACTTTAGTAGGAATATATTTACAATGCAATATACTTTCCAGACACCAGGTGGTGCTGTGAGTGGTTCTCAGGCTTATACCTGATTGTTATCTTGGTAACCACCCTACCTGGCTGATGGCCATTTTTGGATTTCTATAAAAGTTTATTTCCTAATTGTTGTCCAACCTCAGCTGCTCTGTTCTAGTCAACACTCCTATCCAATGTCCCAACTCGGTGCAGGAGTCCATGCTTCACAAATCTTTCCACTCTGCTCCCACGTTCTCCTGCAAACTGGCAAGTGCAATTGGCTATAGGGGAAGGGCTGCCTGCTGCCGGCTCCTGCTGCCACCGTCTCCCACTGCTGCAGCGGGGAGACCTTTTCCTCAGTTTCTGTGGCTCAGAGTCTCACGTTTGAGTCTGGAGTTTTGAGTCCAGCCACCTGCAGTTCGCTGCACAGCCTGAACTGCCAGTCCACACCAATATTCCCTGCCAGGAATGGTCTAGTCTATTTAATCACTCCTGTTGTTCTGGGAGAAGGTGTCCGCCTTTTCGGACAATTCAAAATGTCTGTTTCCCAGGTGGGATCCCTTCTCTTCAATTTTCCATCGGGCTGCTTAGCCCCTTGTGGCTCTGAGCGGCACCCCTTTCTGGTCACCAAACTTGGCTCAGGAATAAATTTTTATCAATTGGGTTTTGCCCGGAATTGCAAACTGCTGTCCTTCATGAGGGAGGGGCCTGCCAGCCAGCACAGCTACACAGGGAAAATCTCTACAAAAGAGTCTGTGGTTTTAAATTACACCTCATATACAGCAATCCGCCAATTCCCTGCGCATCTCCAGCTATCTGTCCACACCAATAATCTATGTGGGGAAAAGATCCAGAGCCCCCTCCCTCTCACCTGATGACTTGGGAGAGGTGGGCTACATGTCCGTCTGGTCCGCCATCATGCTCCGCCTCCTGATTCTGGTTATTAAACCTTTGTCGGAGACATATCCTGCAAATATCTTCTCCTATTCTGAGGGCTGTCTGCTTGCTCTTCAGCTATTTATTTTCTTAGAGTTTCATAGTTCTCTTTATAGAGATCTTTCATGTTCTTTGTCAGATAAACTTCCAAATATTTCATCTTCTTTGGTGCTACTGTAAATGGAAGAGAGTCCTTGACTGTTTTTTCATCTTGGCTATTGTTGGTATATATAAAGGCTACAGATTTATGGGTGTTGATTTTTGTATCCTGTTTAGTTGTTTTACTTTCAGCCCATATGTATCCTTATGTCTAAATTGGGTCTTTTCTAGAAAGCATAAAGTTGGATCTTATTTCATGAATTTATTCAAACAAAATATGTCTTTTGATTGATTTGTTTTATATAGAACACAATTACTGGAAAAGAATGGTTTATGATTGTATTTTATTTATTTCTTTAAGTCTCATATTTTGTTGTTTTTTATTGTCTTTGTGCATTGTTGATTTTTGTAGTGACATCTTTTGGGTCCTTCTTTATTTTCTTTTATGTTTTTACTATAGATACTCATTTTTTTTTTTAGACAGTCTTACTATGTCACCCTCAGTCGAGTGCAGTAGCATCACAGCTCACAGCAACCTCAAATTCTTGGGCTTAAATGATTCTCTTGCCTCAGCCTCCCAAATAGCTGGTACTACAGGCACCCACCACAACACCCAGCTATGTTTTGGTTATAGTTTTTATTGTCATTTGGCAGGCCCTGGGCCAGGTTTGAACCCGCCAGCTCTGGTGTATGTGCCTGGCACCTTAGCCACTGAGTAACGGGCATCAAGCCATATAGATACTTACTTTTTGGTTACCATAGATATTATATACAATATCTGAAAGTTATAAGAAACTCCTTTTAAGCTGAAAAACTTTTTGTTATTTTTTTTGAAACATAGTTTTACTGTGTCACCCTCAGTAGAGTGCTGTAGCATCACAGCTCACAGCAACCTCAAATCTTTGGGTTTAAGTGATTCTCTTGCCTCCGCCTCCCAAGTAGTTGGGACTACAGGCACCTTCCACAAGGCCTGGCTATTTTTTGTTGCAATTTGGCCAGGGTTGGGTTCAAACCTGCCACCCTCATTATATGGGGCCCGTGCTCTGAGCTACACGCGCTGCCCATTGTCATTGTTGTTTGGCAGGCCCAGGCTGGGTTTAAATCCGCCAGCTCTAGTGTATGTGGCTGGTGCCCTAGCCGCTGAGCTCCAAGCACCAAGCCTAAGCTGAAAAACTAATTAAAATCAAATCCCCTTTTTACACCCCTAATTACATTCTATTGATGTCACAAATTATGTCTTTTTATATTATGTATTCATTAACATTGATTTATGTTTATTTTCAAAGCTTGTCTTTTTAAATTTAAAGCAAGATTTAAAGTATTTTTTGCACCATTATGATAACAGAATAGTATTATGAGGTCAGACAATTAAGTTTGTGAACTCATACTAGAAAAATTTATACATATCTCATTGCCAAATATCACTATTCTTTTTTTTTCTTGAGATGGAGCCTCAAGCTGTTGCCCTGGGTAGAGTGCTGTGGCATCACAGGTCACAGCAACCTTCAACTCCTGGGCTTAACAGATTCTCTTGCCTCAACTTCCCAAGTAGCTGAGACTACAGGCACCTGCCAGAATGCCTGGCTATTTTTTTGGTTGTAGTTGTCATTGTTGTTTGGCAGGCCCAGGCTGGATCCGAACCTGCCAGGTCTAGTGTATGTGACTGGCACCTTAGCTGCTTAAGCTACAGGTGCTGAGCCCAAATATCACTATTCTTACCTTCAAGATACTTGGGAAGCTATGTAGTGACACCAGCACCTCGTCCACCCTTCAAAGCAATTTTGGAACTCTTTTTTTCTGTAATGGACATTGGAGCTGACACTAACACTATGCTCACCTTCAAAGTACTCCTCTTAGCTGTCTGATGACTGTAGTGATATTTAGCAATCAGGTATATAGCACTTTTCCTAAGATAAGTCCATGAACAAAGTTGTCAGATAACATACAATGACGGCTCTGATGGCCATTCTAGAAAAAGAATTTGAAAATTGCTTTGTAGTGGCTCAGTGCCTATAGCACAGTTGTTAAGCGCAGGTCACGTACACTAAGAGTAACAGGTTCGACCCCTCCCCAAGCCAACTGAATAACAATGACAACCGCAACAACAACAACAACAACAACAACAACAATACCCAGGCATTGTGGCGGGCACCTGTAGTCCCAGCTACTTGGGAGACTGAAGCAAGAGAATCACTCAAGCCCAAGAGAGCTTGAGGTTGCTGTGAGCTGTGATGCTACAGTACTCTACTGAGGGCCACATAGTGAGCCTCTGTTTTAAAAAAAGAAAGCAAGGAAGAAAGAAAGAAAATTGCTTTGAAGGGTCGACTAGGCGCTGGCATTGGTGCATAGTTTCCCAAGGAGAGTATTTTGAATGTGAGCATAGTGATCCCCAGCAATGAGGTATAAAACACATTTTCTAGGATAAGTTTATGAACTTAATTGTCAGACCTCATATGTATCCATATGTTAATAATTACCATAGAACTTTATATATTCACATAACTATGGCTGATACTTTAGTTTTCAGTATGAAGGACTCTTTAGCATTTTGTGTAGGGTAGGTCTTTTGGATATAAATTTATTAAACTTTTTTTTAATCTTGGAAATCCTTTATTTTCAAGTCAATTTTAAAAGACAGTTTTGCCAAAAGTAGTGTTCTTTGTTTTTGTCTTTTTTCTTCCAGCACTTTGAAAATATCATTCTGTGCCTTTCTGTCTCATAAGGGTTTCTTGCTGAAAAATCCATTGATCATTCTTTTTTTTTTTTTTTTTGACTAGTCTCTGTTGGCCTGGGTAGAGTGCCATGACATCATAGCTTGCAGCATCCTCAAACTCTTCAGCTCAAGCCATCCTCTTGCCTCAGCCTCCTGAGTAGCTAGAGCTACAGGTGCCCGCCATAGCATCTGACTTTTTTTGACATGGGGTCTTACTCTTGCTCACACTGGTCTCAAACTTCTAAGCTTAAGCAGTCCACCTGTCTTGGCCTCCCAGACTCCTAGGATTACAAGCATGAGCTACCCCACTTGGCCTTATTGATCATCTTATACGAGTGCTCCTGTACATGCCAAGTCATATTTTTCTTGGTAACTTCAGGATTTTCTTTATAACTTTTTTTAAACCTTTGATTATGATGTATCTTGTTTTGGATCTCTGTTGGTCCTAGTTAGAGTAGGTTAAACTTCTTTCCATGTTGTGCTGTTCTCTCCCTCAAATTAAAAAGTTCTCAGCCATTATTATTTCAGGTAACCTCCCTGTCCATTTTTCTGTCTTCTCTTGTTTTAAAGCTCTCATTATGAATATTCTGGCATACATAATTGTATAAGTCCCTTAGGCTCTCTTCACTTTTCATTTTTTGTTTGCTTGGGTAAAACTTGAAATGATTTGTTATCAAGCTTGCTGTTTTTTTTCTTCTGCTAAATGAAGTCTGATATTGACCTTATCTAGGGAATTTTTAACTTATTTTATTTTTAAGCTCCCCATATTTATAGAGTTTTTAATTTTTTCATTTTTTTGTAATCAATTCGTTTTGTGGTTTCCCCCTTTTATTTTGTTTTCTGTTTTGTCATTTAGCTGATTCAGCATCTTTAAGGTAGATACATTATATTCCTTTTTAATTACTAAATAGATAATTCTTTAAGATCACTTGAACACAATTCTTTAAGATCACTTGAATACTTATTTTTTGTTTTTTCATTGGACTTTATTTTTTGGTTTCTCTGTCTTGTGACTTTTGTTGAACCTTTCATCACTTAAAGAACAGTTACCTGGCTGGACAGGGTGGCTCATGGCTGTAATCCTAGCACTCTGGGAGACCAAGGCAGGTATATTGCTTAAGCTCACAAGTTTAAAACTAGCTGAGCAAGAGCGAGACCCTGTCTCTAAAGATAGCCAGGGGACATTGTGGTGGGCACCTGTAGTTCCAGCTACTTGGGAGGTTGAGCCTAGAGAATCACTTGAGCCCCAGCCCCAGAGTTTGAGGTTGCTGTGAGCTATGGCGCTGTGGCACTTTACTGAGGGCTACAAAGTGAGACTCTGTCTCAAAAAAAAAAAAAAAAAAAAAAAAGCAGGTTTTCTTCCAGTAAGACTGTTAATTAGAAAAAAACAAAAAAAGGAGGCTGGGTATGGTGGCTCATACCTGTAATCCTAGCACTCTTAGAGGCTGAGGTTGGTGGATTGCTAAGCTCATAAGTTCCAGACCAGCCTCAGCCAGAATGAGACTTTGTTTCTAGAAATAGTCGGGTGTTGTGGTGGATGCCTATAGTCCTAGTTACTTCAGAGGCTGAGACAAGACAATCACTTAAGCCTGAGAGTTTAAGGTTGCTATGAGCTGTGATGCCATGGCACTCTATAGAAGGCAACAAAGTGACACTGTCTCAGAAGGAAAAAAAAAATCTTACCTAGGTCTCCTTAAGAGCTCTTAATCTTTACCCTCCATGATGAATTTCATGGTTGCTGTTCATCTTGGTTCGCAATAGACTTGACATCTCATTTAAACTGTATCTGCATTTCTTTCTAGCCTTCCATATTAAGAGAAGCAATACAGAGTCTTTGGAAAGCCCCAGCAAAACCCAGCACTTTGGATATAGACAGTCAAATTTTATTTTTGAAGACCAAAATTTAAAAAAGAAAGAGAATATTTCTAAATGTGATCTGTTCTTTCATCAACTTTTAGAGCTTTTTCGCCATGACAGTATCTGTGTGCAGGAGTATCACTGTAAACACAGTGAATGTATAGAGGCTTTTACCCAGTCTGGGAAACATTCTCAATATCAGGGAATTAATATTGGAGAAAACTCCCACAAGTGTAAACCCTACAATTGTAAAGAATGTGGCAAAACCTTTAACCATCGTGCACACCTTACTCAACATCAGAGAATTCATACTGGAGAGAAACCCTTCAAATGTAAAGAATGTGGCATATCCTTTACTCAGTTTTCTGTCCTTAGACAACATCAGAGAATTCATACTGGAGAGAAGCCCTACAAATGTGAAGAATGTGGCATATCCTTTTCCCAGTTGGCCAGCCTTAGGCAACATCAGAGAATTCATACTGGAGAAAAACCCTTCAAATGTAAAGAATGTGGCAAAGCTTTTATTCGCAACTCACACCTTATTCAGCATCTGAGAATTCATACTGGAGAGAAGCCCTACAAATGTGAAGAATGTGGCATATCCTTTGCCCAGTTGACCAGCCTTAGGCAACATCAGAGAATTAATACTGGAGAAAAACCCTTCAAATGTAAAGAATGTGGCAAAGCTTTTACTTGCAACTCACGCCTTACTCAGCATCTGAGAATTCATACTGGAGACAAACCCTGCAAACGTAAATAATGTTGTATATCCTTTACTCACTTTTCAAACCTTAGGCAACATCAATGAATTCATACTGGAGGAAAACCTTACAAATATGAAGACTGTGGCATATCTTTTACCTAGTCATCTAGTCTTAGACAACATCAGGGAATTCATACTGGAGTGAAACCCTACCAATGTAAAGAATGCAGTTAAGCCTTTTATCATTGTTCATGCCTTACTCAACATGAAAGAATTCATACTGAAGAGAAACCCTACAAATGTCAGGGATGTGGTATGTCCTTTACCCAGTCTTCAAGCCTTAAACACTATCAGGTAGTTCATACTGGCATGAAACCCTAGAAGTGTAAAGAATGTGGGAAATCCTTTAACTGTAGTTCATACCTTAGTTAGCATTGCAAAATTCATACTGGAGAGAAACCATACCAATGTAAAGAATGCGACATACCTTTTACTCACTTTTCAATCCTTACACAGCATTAGAGAAAATTCATACTGGAGAAAAACCCTTCGAATGTGAGAGATATTCAGCAAGCTTCAGACAACATCAGGTAATTCATACTAGGGAGAAACACTACCAATGTGAAGAATGTGGCAAAGCCTTTAACCGCAGTTCACACCTTACTCAACATCAGAGAATTCATACTGGAGAGAAACCCTACTAATGTAAAAGATGTGGGAAAGTCTTTACTTGTAGATAACACCTCACTCAACATCAGAATTCATACTGAAGGGAAACCGTATGAATGTAAAGAATGTGGCGATGCTTTTACCTGTAGTTCATTCCTTCCTCTAAATAATTCATACTACAGAAACTCTATACATGTCATGCATGTGAAAAGAGATTTATCTAGAATACACAACTTAGAAATTAAGAGAGCATCCATAGGGAAGGAAATGTTAAAGCTACAATAAACCTAGGAAATATTTAATCAGAATTCAGGTCTAAGTGCATCAGAGGATTCACACAAATAAAAACCAAAGTGTACTTTCAGACTTTACATTACAACACCAGAGACATTTTACCAGAGACATTTCAAATTATCCCAGAGAATTTATTGCAGAGCTACTATTGATGTGATTCAACTTTCAAAATTAGTTGATGCTACTCCCTAATTCCTTGTGTTTATATGAAAATATGTGATCTATTTTTTCTACATCAGAGCTGTAAGAAGTCATTTAATATTAGGTGACTATGATTAATATGAACTTTTCCATGGAAATTTTATGATAAATGTAATATGCATTAAGAAAGCATAAAGAACATGCTCTTTTTGTTTGGGTTATAAAACAATGAAGCAGGCTTGGTGCCCATAGCTCAGTGGTTAGGGCACCGGCCACATAAACTGGGGCTGGTGGGTTCAAACCCAGCCCAGGCCTGCTAAAAACAACAATGACAACTACAACAAAAAAAGCTGGTCATTGTGGCAGGCGCTTGTAGTCCCAGCTACTTGGGAGGTGGAGGCAGGAGAATCCCTTAAACCCAAGAGTTTGAGGTTGCTGTGAAGAGCTGTTGTTGCTCTTCAGAGAGTGACATAGTGAGACTCTGTCTCAAAAAAAAAAAAAGAAGCATATGAGCATATGTTATTCATCTTGGTTCTCAATAGACTCAACATTTCATTTTATTCTGTAATTAAGAAACATTTTTAATTTTCTTTTTCTTTTTTTTTTTTTTTTTGTTTGTTTGTTTTTTGAGACAGAATCTTATTTGGTCACTCTTGGTAGACTGCCATGGCATCTTAATTCACAGCAACCTCAAACTCTTGGGCTTAAGTGATTCTCTCACCTCAGCATCCCAAGTAGCTGGGACTATAGGTGCCTGATACTACACTTGGCTACTTTTTAGAGATGGGGCCTTGCTCTTGCTCAGGCTGGTCTCATACCTTTGAGCTCAGGAAATCTACTCACCTTGGCCTCCCAAGTGCTGGGATTACAGGCATGAGCCATTGCACCTGGCCCTTTTCATTCTCTTTTTCTTTCTTGTTTTTTTTTTTTTTTTTTTTTTGTAAAGTCTCACTGTGTTGCTGTGGGTAGAGTGCCATGGCAATAGCTCACAGTAACTCTTGGGCTCAAGACATCCTCTTGCCTCAGCCTCCCAAGTAGCTAAGACTATAGGTGCCCACCACAACACTCAGCTGTTTTTTTTTTTTTTTTTTTTTTGGGTTTTTTGTAGAGATATGCTGTTCTCAGGTATTACACCTGCCTCAGCCTCCCGGAGTGTGGATTACAGGCATGAGCCACCTCATCCATCCTGTATAATACTTCTTACATTTGTATTTTGTGCTTATGTTTATATTTTGACCAGAGAACAAGATGCTTTACTTAGGCTGTGGGTTAATTAATTTCTTTTGATTAATAATACTTTATCAAAAGGTAACTAAATGGGTATGGAAAAGTTTTCTTTCTTTTTTTTTTTTTTTTTGTTTGTGACAGAGTCTCATTATGTCACCCTCGGTAGAGTGCCTGTGGCGTCACAGCTCCCATCAGTTTTAATACTGATGTACAATAGATGGAATATTACCTTGCAACCAGTGTTAACCACCATGATGTGGTTGACAGATGAAAATAGTGAACTACTAGGTAACACAGTAAAATAACTTCTTTCGTGAACTCTTTTTTCCTTAAGGAATTAAACTTTCAGTGAATTGAAAAATATTGTTGTCATAGTTATCGTTTTGCATCCCTTTTGGAACTATGGAGGTATTATAAGGCTTATGTTAAAGATAATGTAAGAGAATAATTTAAAGCCATATCTTTTTTTATTTTTGAGATGAAGTCTTTCTAAGTTGCCCTGGGTAGAGAGCTGTGGCATCACAGCTCACAGCAGCCTCAAACTCTTGGGCTCAAGCGATTCTCTTACCTTAGCCTCACAAGTAGCTGGGATTACAGGCACCCACCACAACGCCCAGCTATTTTTTGGTTGCAATTATCATTGTTGTTTGGCAGGCCTGAGCTGGATTTGAACCCTCCACCTCTGGTGTATGTGGCTGGCGCCTTAGCCACTTGAGCTACAGGCACCAAGCCAAAGCCATATCTTTAAATACTAAATCATCATCCATATTATTTACCCAATACTATTTCTTTGCACATAGTGCTTTTCTGAGCCAGTTGAATGAATGCAGTTGACGAATATGTCAAGCTGAAAATAAACTTTTAAGAGAACTACAGAGGTAGAAATACATGTGTGCGTACCTATCTTCAAAATGAAATGCAAATAGTGGATCAAAACATGATTTCAGAAGCATTGATGTTTTACATCAGCTAGCCCTCACAAATTAGACCTCACAAATTCTCAAAGCAAACTCAGTTTCTATATTGTATATTAAAGTTATTTCTTACAAATCTCTTGACTCTGGGTTGCAGAATCTCCCTGTACAAATCGTGTCTTTATTTTCTTGTTTCTTATTTGGTTGGAATAATTATGTTCTTGTCCTTCATAATATTAAGCATAAATGGATTGTCATATGCTTATACTTCTGGCTGAGGCAGCTTCTGCCCTTGCAGCTGGACAGTACAGCAAGATAGTTTACAATGGTATCTCTTCAGTTTCAAACTTATAAACAAAGGTAACTACATGGATATGAAGAAGTTTTTTCTTTTTTTCTTTCTCTCTTTTTTTTTATTTGTTTGTGACAGAGTCTCAGTATGTCGCCCTTAGTAGAGTGCCTGTGGCATCACAGCTCCCAGCAACCTCAAATTCTTGGCCTTATGTGATTGTCGTGTCTGAGCCTCCCAGGTAGCTTGGACTACAGGTGCCCATCACAACGCCTGGCTATTTTTGTTGTTGTTATTGTTTTTTAAGCAGGTCTTGGCTGATTTTGAACCCACTAGCCCCGGTGAATGTGGCTGGTGCACTAGCCACTGAGTAACAGGTACCAAGCTGGAAAAGTTTTCATTTCCTTTCCTTTCTTTTCTTTTCTTTCTTTCTGTTTTTTTTTTTTTTTTTTTTTTTTTGTTTGTTTGTTTTTGTTTTTGAGACAATATCACCATCCTTGGTAGAGTGTCTAGGTGTCATAGTTCACAGCACCCTCAAACTCATGAGTTCAAGTGATCTTGCCTCAGCCTCCCAAGTAGTTGGGACTATAGGCACCTGTCACGATGCCCAATTATTTTGTTGTTGTTGTTGTTGTTGTTATTACAGGCCCAGGTAGGGTTTGAACCTGCCACCCCTGGTGTATGTAGTGTATGTGGCGAGTGCCCTCACCACTGAGCTACAGGCGCCAAGCCTTCTCAACCAGTTTTAAAACAGTCAGAAGACATAGAAAGATATGGAAGTTGGTAAATAACCAATGTCCAACATCATATGTCATTAGGGAATTGGATATTATTATTATCATTATGATTTTTTTTTTTTAGAGATAGTCTTTATTGCCCTCGGTAGAGTGCTGTGGCGTCACAGCTCACAGCAACCTCCAACTCCCGGGCGTTGGTGATTCTCTTGCCTCAGCCTCCCAAGTAGCTGGGACTACAGGTGCCCATCACAACACCCAGCTATTTTTTTCTTGCAGTTTGGCCAGGGCCAAGTTTGAACCCGGCATCCTCAGTATGTGGGGCCGGCATCCTACCCACTGAGCCACAGGTGCCGCCCAGGGATATTGGATATTAAAGCAACAAGGTACTACAGTATACCTAGTGGAGTGGCTAAAACCCAAACACTGATGCCACAAAATGGGTTAAAAATGGAAAGGAACAGGTACTCTGTTTATCTGTGGTGGTTGTAAGTGGAAAATAGAACAGCCACTTTGGAAGACAGTATAACATGCTCTTACAAAGATAAACATGGTCGTACTATACAATTCAGCCATTGCACTCCTGGGTATTTATCCAAATGAGCTGAAAACTGATGTCCACACAAAAGTGTTCACATGAACATTTATAGCACCCTTACTTGTAACCACTGAAAACTACAAGAAACCAAGATGTATCCCTTAATAGATGGATGGATAAACTGCAATACAGCTGCACAATAAAATGTTATCCAGAAAATAATCTATTAAACTATGAAAAGACATGGAAAGACCTTAAATGCATATTGCTAAGTGGAAATAAGCCAGTCTGGAATGTCTACATATAAGATGAATGCAAGCAGATAGTATTCTGGAAAAGAAAAACTGTGGAGACAATAAAAAAGATCAGTGGTCATCCAGGGTTTAGAAGGGAAAGAGGGAATAGGGGAAGAGTAATGCATAGGTGGAGCACAAGGGAAATTCAGAGCAGTGAAACTCTTCTGTATGACATTCTGATGGAAACTGCTCAACCCAAAAAATGAATCCTAATACTTAATAATTGATTATATCAATGCTCATATCATATGTAGTACATTGGTTCATTAAGTGTAATAAAAACACTAGAAAAAATATTACAGATAAGGGGAAGCCAGGAGCTGGGAAGAAGAGGCATTTGGGAACTCTGTGCTATCTGCTCCATTTTTCTGTAAACTCAAAATGAAAAAGTGTATCAAAGAACCAAACTACCATCTCGGTGCCTGGAGCACGGTGGTTACAGTGCCAGTCACATACACTGAGACTGGCGGGTTTAAACCCGGCCTGGGCCAGCTAAACAACAATGACAACTGCAACAAAAAATAGCCAGGCATTGTGACAGGAGCCTGTAATCCCAGCTACTTGAGAAGCTGAGGCAAAAGAATCTCTTAAGCCTAGGAGTTTGAGGTTGCTGTGAGCTGTGACACTATGGCACTCTACTGAGGGTGACATAGTGAAACTGTCTCAAAAAAAAACAAACAAACAAACAAAAAAAAAAAAACTAAATTGCCATCACATGGAAGATTCATAACTGCAAAAAAGAAACTATTAGAGACAGAATGACACTATTTTTATAAAAATGTAAAAATTAAGTATGTTGAGCAGGGATTCAGCTTTCAGGAATCATTTCAAGTAGGGGATGTGGGATAAAGTCTTCCAAGTCTTTACCTGGTTGTCATTACATGGACATCCATTCCTTTCAGTGTTTCAGTTGACTGCAATTGTTTCTATATTTTCTGCATATGTAATATTTGTGGTAAGTTTCTAGAATGCAAATTTAATACATGAATCTCAGTGGGCTTTCAATTGCTAACAAAAAGCTTTTGAAATTTTTAAAAGATAACACGGCCTGTTTAAACTCATTTTGCTGATGTCCTAAAATATATCTGAATGATACAAAATTTAAAAAAATGCACATTGAAAGACAGCAAAGTGGCTCAGTGCCTGTAACTCAAGTGACCAGGGTGCCAGCCTCATACACCGGAGCTGGCTGGTTCGAATCCAGCCCGGCCTGCCAAACATCAATGACAACTACAACCAAAAAATAGCCGGGCATTGTGGTGGGCATCTGTAGTCCCAGCTACTTGGGAGGCTGAGCCAAGAGAATCACTTGAGCCCAAGAATTTGAGGTTCTGTGAGCTGTGACACCATGGCACTCTATCAGGGTGACAGCTTGAGACTGTCTCAAAAAAAAAAAGACAGCATGGATGAAATGAATTTCATTTGAAATTTGTAATTTTAAATTTCATTTGAAAGCCCATTGAAATTAACTTTCATTGAAATTCATTTGAATTTGAGATACATGTTTCTGCTTTCTAATGCTAGAATTTGCATTCTAGAAACTTTCCAGAAATATTACATATGCAGAAAATACAGAAACAATTGCACAGTCAACTGAAACCCTGAAAGGAATGATGTCCAGGGTAATGACAACCAGGTAAAGACTTGGAGAAACCAAGATGTATATCCTTCAATAGATGGATGGATGTGGGACTTATCCCACATCCCCCATTTGAAATGATTCCTAAAGGCTGAATCCCTGTTCAACAGACTTTATTTTTACATGTTTTTATAAAAATAGTGTCATTCTGTCTCTAATAGTTTCTTTTTTGAAGAAAGGACATAGGCTGTCTTTCTATTCATTCACCATTAATGAAATAAATGGAAAGACAGCCTATGTCCTTATAAGACTGAACATCCCTATGATATGAGCTACCCCAAATAGATCTAGTGTTTTATTAAGTCTCATGAAATTCACAACCAGGTTTTTCTGAACTTAAGAAAAACTACTTCTAAAAACTAAATAGACATATGTCTATATGTCTAATGCCCATGATGTACAGAACAGTTACAGAGTATTATAATGTTTATGTACCTCCCTCCCAAAGTCTTATGTGTAAATCCTAATCCCAATGTGATGGTATTAAGAGGTTGCATTTGTGGGAAGATGACTAGGATTACATGAGCTCAGAAGTCTCTCTGAAGGGAATTCACACCTTTACAAAAACAGCACAGATAACAGAGATGTCACTTAAACATGTCCATGATAGCAAATCGTTTAGTAAATATATGACATATTTGAGTGCTTCTAGATTTTGCAAACACCTAGAAGATCAGAACAAATCTCAGAAACTTACTATACATGCTCAGGGGAAGGAAAAGAAGTAAACAGGAATTTTTAATAAATGGATATGAAGTAATTCTTTTTCTGAAATCTACTTTCTTGCCTCTTTAGAAATATTTCAATATTTCATCTTATCTTTAAAGCTCTATTGAGGAAATACACTCTACAGTTGAGGAAATAAACTCTACAGTTAAAGACTGAGGCTAAGTGAACAAATTTGTTTAAGATGACAAGCCCAGAGAGGTGTTTCTGACTCAAGCGTCAAGTTAGATCATCCTATCACATGGGACATTCTCCCAAACACATCCCATTCACTGAAATGTTCAGTGCCTCCCCCCATGCCTGAAGTGCATTTTGATTTACAGTTTCTTACACCACCTCACTGGGGTGTGTTTTCTTTGTCCTTTTAGGATAGCTTTACAAGTCTGGGTCAATCTAGGGGGCCAGATCCATTTCCGCCCTCTCAATACATCAGTATCCAATTAAGGAATGAAAATTGGGGTTGGGGAAAGAAAACCTTAATGTTCTCAGGGGTTAACTTTGTAGAGGATATACCAGAGAAATCCTCTCACCAGGACATTCAGCTATTCCCTTGCAAGGCTCTAGCCCCATATTTCTGGGAGATAACCCAGAGAATGAAATTTACTAGACACTCCAAGAGACAGGCAGCTGTGGGCAGCCTGGGTCATCTCCAGGCAGTTGTGAAACCAGAACCAGGAAAAGACAGGAGGGTGGCTGAGGACACATCACACTGCAAGGTTCCAAAGGAGAACCTCAACCCAAAGACATTCTGATAAAGTGTCTTTGCCTAGGAAAGATAAAAAGAAAGTACAAAGTTTTTCTCCAACAGTGTGTCAGTGATTATTCTCAGCTTTCATCTTATGTGAAATGTTCAGAAACAGAAAATGAATCTTTTTTTATTTTTATTAAGACAGTCTCATTATGCCACTCTTTGGTAGAGTGCTATGGCATCACAGCTCACAGCAACCTCAAACTCTTGGGCTTAAGCAATTCTCTTGCCTCAACCTTCCAAGTAGCTGGGACTACAGGCACCTGTCACAATGGCCCAGCTATTTCTTTGTTGCAGTTGTCATTGTTTAGCTGGCCAGGCCAGGTTCAAATCCACCAGCCTCAGTGTATGTGGCCGGTGCCACTGCAGTCACCCACACATCTCTTGATCTATTTTGATTTAATAATGCACTGAGGTCTCAAGAAAAAAATATTTTTTCTACTATGGCAGTCAATTTAATTAAAGCTTTCAGTAGAAAGGGAGTGTCTCCAGGGACTACAGGAATTCAGTCGATTTGAGCAATCAGTTCTGAAACCTTTCGTTTAGGAGGCCAATGCCTACTCAGTAGGCTAAAACTAGCCACTAGCCTGGCTTTTCACCTTCATATGAAGGACCAACAGTTTACCTGCACAATATACCCTCAATGATACAATAAAAGCCCTACCTACTTTTCCCAGATCTTTTTTTTTTACAGACAGGGTCTAGCTCTGGCTCAGGCTGGTCTCGAACTCCTGAGCTCAAGCAATCCACCTTCCTGGGCCTCCTAGAGTGTTAGGATTACAGGTGTGAGCCACTGCGCCCAGCCTTTTCCCCCAGATCTTAAATAGGCTGACCTAAAAGACAAAATATTCCCACACAGCTTGACTCTATTATAATATTTTGATGATTTGGGTAGCACTCATAGTTCAGTGGGTAGGGTGCCATCCACATATACCCAGGCTGGCGGGTTTGAGCCTGGACTAGGCCAGCTAAAATCATCAATGACATCTGCAACAAAAAAATTGCTGGACGTTGTGGTGGGCACCAGTAGTCTCAGCTACTTGGGAAGCTGAGGCAAAAGAATCGCTTAAGGCCAAGAGTTTGAGGTTGCTGCAAGCTGTGATGCCCCAGCACTCTACTGAGGGTGACATGGTGAGACTCTATCTCAAAAACAAACAAACAACAACAAAAATATTTTGATGGTTTGATTTTATACTCTCCTTCTTGAAATCCTGGTCCCCTGAACTCTGTTCCTCAGTGAAGCTAGGTCTAAACATTGGAGAAAATAATGCTCTGGTATGACAAGTTTATTAAAAATCCCCCATGAGGCCTTTATCTGATACTGTTTTTCTCTCAGCATGTTCAGTTTTTCCTGAACCCACAGCTCTGATAGCGAAGTATGAAGAAAGCCCCAGACTTGGCCAGAACTTGAGCTGTTTGGAATCTGAAGGTCTGGCCTTCGAGAGCACATTCTAAAAGAAGGATGTGTTCTGTAGTATACAGCATCCCCTTTCTGGCCAAACTGACTGATGGATGAAGTGATGTATATGTCAAAGACAGGATAGATCATGGACTATTGAATGAAGAACTGGCTTTGGCCATGAACTACCATAACTTCAAGTGTTGCTGGAGGTGTTTGGGCCAGGGTCTCAGAGATAAGACCAGCAGTCAGAATGTACAGAAAAGCGGAGGGCTACAACTCTCTCAGGCATGTAGCTCTTAACTTTATTTTTTGCAAGTTTATATACTTTTAATAATATTAAAAGTACACTTGATCATAATAAACCAGTTGGCAGGAAATAGTTTATACAATAAGAGTATAAATAAACCATACAGAGTAACCACAAAAACTTATTCAGCCGTTCGACTGTAAAAAAAAACAGGTGCAACTTTTAACTGAGATGCACATTAACATCTTGTTTTCCACTCCCAAGATCCCTTCCAGGAAATTCCAGAGACAGCCAGACTCTGCTTTCAGGGCCTGTCTCCTGCACAATTAGCTTTCTAATCAGTTCGAAATGTCTTAAAGGAACTTGCCTTCATGTGGACTCCAAGAAAGCCTTTTCAAACATAAGTCAATGACACTCGAAGTTACATTAAGATTACATTCAAGGAAAATAAAAAATTGAAGGAATTGGTCCAATGGAGAGGAGAGGAAGAAACATGGGGAAAGAATGAATAAGACTCTAAAAATCTGCTTTAGTCTGGAAAAAATTGGACTGGTGAAGTGAGGGACAATATCAATCTCAGGACTGCTATTATACAAAGCCTGTAAGCTACTACCCTGCATGTCTACTGAACAAAATAATCTGGAAAAGTGAAAAAAAATTATTTATAATATGTGCAACCAACTACTGTAAGTCCTGTTAAAACTAGAATTGTAGTAACACAACATAAACCTGTAAACCTAGCTAACAGCCTCACTGCATACCCTTAGAATAATGTTCTGGCTCAAGAATGGGTATATATACAAAGACTACACTGGTTAAAAGTATAGTTAGAAGTAAATATTACAACATCCCATAAACAGATGTTGTGACTGTTATGCTAAGACAGTGTTTCTCAGCCTTCCTAATGCTGCGATGTACTTTCATTGTTACAAAGGGGTCGCGACCCACAGGTTGAGAACCACTGCTCTAAGACTTACAACTTACCTGTGTAAGTAGGGCCTAAGTACTTCACTGACAGGTATTTGTCACAAGCTTGTTTAGTATAAATCTCTGTAAAAACATTTTAATAACCCTCCTGCCAGGCTGCGGTTTTCTACCACTTCCAAAGATGTTTTAAGATATGTCTATTTCTTCCCTGCCTAGGCTAAGTTCTACAATTGGCTATAAGTCTCTCCACCCCGTGAGTCCTATTGAAATACCTGACAGACCCAGAACAGGTATCCATGCAACCCTGACACCAGCATGAGACATGACAAAGGTTGGTCATCAATGCTGCCTGCAACAGGTTTCAACCAATAGGGGGAATTGTTAAAATATACCCCAACAGTTAGATAAAACAGACTCCCAGTGGCTAAAATTAGACAAACAAAAAAAGAATCTCATGGCTAACAGGACAAGGGATTGGTCACATACCCTGGTGCTAAAAGGCTTCTTTCCTATAATTAAGCAGAAACCAGCTCCAGAAGAATACTGCCAAAGCAACTATAGCTTTCTCAAATAACCCTGATGGACCAGCCAGATGCCAGCGAATAGCCCTATCCCCCACCTTGTGGTTGTGCCATAATTCCAATGGCTCTTATAAGCAATTTTTACTAATAAATGGCCAAAGACCTTAAGCCAGTTTTGGCCAGCTTGTGGAAACAGCACACAAATTCCCAAATTCCACCTTATTTTAATGCTAAAACCCCACACCAAAATAAAGAAGAGATGTTACCACAGGTTTGCTCAAACACAAGTGCCTGGCTTCTCTCATGATATTCATAAAGTATCTCCAATCCTACTCAATATGTAAGGTTGACTCTGCAAGACATACATACCAGCTCCCCCTCCTTTCTGCTGAAGCTACATTTTCATAGTTCCCCCAAAGGGGAAAAATAAAGTCTGTTTTCCTTCCTCCATGGATCACTTTTTCTTTTTTTGGAGATAGGGTCTCATTATATCACCCTCGATAGAATGCTGTGGTGTCACAGCTCACAGCAACCTCAAACTCTTGGGACTTAAACGATTCTCTTGCCTCAGTCTCCCAAGTAGATGGGACTATAGGCGCCTGCCACAACACCCTGCTATTTTTTGTTGCAAATTGACCAGGAGCCTGGTTCGAACCCACCACCCTCAGTATATGGGGCTGGCATCCCACTCACTGAGGCACAGGTGCTGCCCGCCCTGGGAAAAGTTTTGCCTTATGATAGTCAGAGCCTCAGTCAACTTGGGACTGCACCCAGAAACCCCATGTTTGGGCACCGGGGCAGTCTCTGGTGGGCTCTTCAATAAAAGGACTCCTCTTTAATTCAACTTGTCTGGTGGAGTGGTCTTTGGGGGGGACTCCTGGGCATAACACTGGATGGTCATGCTTCAATCTCCTCAATGCAGGGTTACAAGTATTCACAAGGAATTAGGTACTTAGTGTCCAGCAAAGCCATTCTCGGCCTCAGTGAAGGAGGGGTGCCCCTGCCAGCCCAGGCCATGTTGGAGTAGAAGAGCCAAGTTTCAGTAATTTGGAATGAAGCTGTTGAGTCCATGGCGAAGCCTTCTGCACACCTTCTCTCTTAGTCTACTCGTGTTTGAAAGGCTCTAGACTCAGGGATAAAATCATTCCGAGAATTAAGATGAAAGGAAAACAGAGATCCAATTCATGCAATTAAAATGGCTTTTATTCTACCTGGAGTGCAGGTAGGGTGAGATTCCTGACTAGGGAGAAATCCACACATGGGCTATGTATGTATGTACATAAAACATCCCAGAGTGCTAGGATTACAGGCTGTGAGCCCACTGCAGCTGGCCTGATTATCCCAGGATTGGTGGCATTTTTATTTCCTGGAAGGGAGATGAGTCTGACCCTGACTGGGCGGAGCAAGTTTATTTGGGCGGGTGCACTTGAGTCTATCAGTGTTCAGTCAAGAAAGTAAAAAAGACCTTCTGAGGGCAAGACATGATTGCAAGAGGGACTTTACCTGACAAATGCAATCAGTGTAACCTGGCTTATTGTACCCTCAATGAATCCCCAACAATAAAAAAAATAAAAAATAAAAGTAAAAAAGACGCCAACAAAAATTATGAAATACATGGCAGAACTGGAGTTATATGGCAGCAATATTCTATTAAGCAGTGGTTCTCAACCTTCTTAATGCCTCCTAATGCTGTGACCCTTTAATATAGTTCCTCATGTTGTAGTGACCCCCAACCATAAAATTATTTTCATTGCTACTTCATAACTGTAATTTTGCTACTGTTATGAGTCGTAATGTAAATATCTGATATGCAGGATGTATTTTCATTGTTACAAAGGGGTTGTGACTCACAGGTTGAGAACCACTGCAAAAGGAATTAAATTACATAATTTAAACTAACTCAGATAAGGAGCTTGCTTCACCACAACTCTCAATGAAAACACCCATTCAGAAGGTTGAACATACTCCTAAATTTGGGAGGCCGGCTCCAACTGCTGAAATGCAGCCCCAGAGGGGATCAGCCTCTGGTGACGAGGCAAAGAAACCTAAGACTAATTCTGTGAGCTCAACATGCTCTCTTGCCTTACATGTTTTCTTATACAAGAAAATAAAGTCCAAAGGAAGCTATGGAACAAGTTCAATTGGATAAGAGCTCATCAAAATGTAGAATGAAGTTTAATTCCAATATCTTCTTTGGTTACTGGTCTTTCATAAGGTGTGTTTAAGGCTCAGATTGTGGCCTATTCTAGAGAATATTCTGTGCCATCTTGAGAAGAATAAGTATTTTGCTGTTGGTGCTTGAAGTATTCCATAAATATCAATTAAATCCAGTTGATTGTTGCTTTTTTTGTGTGTGTGTGACAGAGTTTCAAGCTGTTACCCTGGGTAGAGTGCTGTGGCATCATAACTCACAACCTCCAACTTTTGGGCTCAAGCGATCCTCTTGCCTCAGTTTTTCTATTTTTAGTAGAGATGAGGTCTCGCTCTTGCTCAGGCTGGTCTCAAACTTGTGAGCTCAAGCAATCCACCTGCCTCAGCCTCCCAGAGTGCTAGGGTTACAGGCCGTGAGCCACTGTGGCCGGCCTGAGTATTGCTAGTTTTTATACCATTGCTTATTTTCTGCCTACTTGATCTGTCAGTTACTGATAGAGTTGTGTTGCTCTTTCTCACTATAATTGTGGGTTTCTTTTTAATATATAATTCTTTAAGTTTTGGGCTTGTATATTTTGTCTTTCTGTTTTGGGTGCATACATATATTAAGGATTTAAGACACTTAATGTAAAGTATTTCTCTAGTAAGTCTAATGTCTGGAGAACTCAGAGATAACTTAGCTCAAGTAATTTTTTTCCACTGATGAGCAATATTTTCCTGTTCTTAGTATTCTTTGTATTTTGCTGTTGTTGCAAAGTAGACATTTGAATATTGTAATAGAGTAATTTTAGAAATCAGTTTCTTCCCTTGTTGATTGTTTGCTATTCTTGTCATAGGCTGTAGTTGTCCATTTGTTCAGTGACTTTTCCGAAGTATTTTCACAGAGTCTGTATTGCTTATATCATGTAGCCACTGAAGTCTCTTGTTCCTTTAGCTTACGTTTTGGCCGGTGTTTTGACAGAGATTTTCCTTGACTGCCAGGAGCTAAAAAAAGAAAAGAGAATGAAAAAGAAAAGGAAGAAGAAATAAAACCTTTACTTTTTCTGGTTTTCTCAGATGACTCTGTGCTGGGTGTACAACTTTAACTCATAATATAATAGCAAGGCTATTTAAAACTTTGCTTTAGCCTTCACTTTTTGCTGAACTGAGTTTAGAGTTCAGCCATTGCTAAAAATGAGGGTCTTCTCAGCGTTGTGTGAAAATGTGTATGTGTGTGTGTGTGTGTTTTTTTTTTAGACAGTCTCAAGCTGTTGCCCTGGATAGAGTGCTGTGGTGTCACAGCTCACAGCAACCTCAAACTCTTGGGCTCAAGCGATTCTCTTGATTCAGACTTAAGTAGCTGGGACTACAGGTGCCCAACACAATGCCCAGCTATTTTTGTTGTTGTTGTTGCAGTTGTTGTTTTAGCTGGCTCAGGCTGGGTTGTTTTAGCTGTTGTTTTAGCTGGCTCAGGCTGGGTTCAAACCCGCCATCCTTGGTGTATGTGGTCGGTGCCCTACCCACTGAACTACAGGTGCTACCCTAAGAATGTGTTTTTCTTGGGCATGCACAGGGCTTTCTCAATTCCCTAGTGTACCCAGTGCTTTTGAATACCCTAATTTTCGCTGCACCTTTTCCTCTCAGGCTTTTCATATTTTCTTTTCTGCATCAATTGTAGGCTATTGTTCCAGGCAGCTGGCTTTTTGTTTACTTAAGCTTTCCAATCAATACTTGCCAGTTTTTTGCCCTGATTGGCTTCTAACTTAGACAAAACAGAGAAGAAAGCCTTGTTTCAGACCTTTGGGTGGCCCACAGTCAGACTGTCACATATAAGTGCAATAATTTGCAAACAAGATCTGTACTACTCCCTCTTGAACCAGTGACCAGGACCCTATTCTGGGAATAGAACTTGCTGTCTTCAAGATAGGAGCCAAGTCGGGGCAGGGTTGGGATAAAGACAGGTAAAAGCTCTACAAGGAGTTTCCTCCTGTTTTACAATGTCTTGGTTGATTCTGCATTCACCTGGTTGTTGCAAACCTTTGATAGTTTTCAAGAGTTTTGACAAAGCTACCCCTGAGAGTTCTACTTTTTTCACGTTTCTCTGGATTTGGCTGACCTCACTCTTCCTGGGCTCTCCATTGTATTTCATTGATCTACATGTCTTTCCTTATGCCATTCCTATACTATCTAGATTACTATTGCTTTAAAGTAAGTTTTGAAATTGTGAAATGAGGACTCCTACTTCACTCCATTTCAAGATTATTGTGGCATTCTGAGTCCCTTGCAATTCCATTTGAATTTCAGCATCAACTTTTCAATTTCTACAACGTAGTTGCCTGGGATTCAGGTAGGGATTACCTTGAGTCTGTAGATTGTTAGGGAATATTGCTGTCTTAATAATATTAAGCCATGAACATGGGATGGGCTTTCATTTATTTAAATCTTCAACTTCTTTCTTTCTCTCTCTCTCTTTTTTTTTTTTTTTTTTAGAGACAGAGTCTCACTTTGTCACCCTGGGTAGAGTGCTCACAGCAACCTCCAGATCTTAGGCTTAGGCCATTCTCTTGCCTCAGCCTCCCAAGTAGCTGGGACTACAGCCTCCCACCACAACACCTGGTTATTTTTTTGTTGCAGTTTGGCTGGGGCCAGGTTTGAACCAACCACCTTCGGTATATGGGGCCAGCGCCAATCTTCAACTTCTTTCAACATGATTTGCAGGTTTCAGAGTATATGTTTTGTATCTCTTTTGTTAAATGTATCCCTCAGAATATATTCATTTTTAGACATATCATTGCAAATGTTTAGAATTGATTTCTATTAATATATATTAATTTTTTTTATTGATACACAGTCTTACTTTGTCACCCTGAGTAGGTGCCGTGGTGTCATAGCTCATAGCAACCTCAGACTCTTGGGCTCAAGCAATTCTCTTGCCTCAGCCTCCCTAGTAGCTGGGACTATAGCTGCCCACCACAAAGCCTGGCTATTTTTCTTTTGTTGTTGTTGTTGTTGTTGTTGTTGTTTTGTTTAGCAGGCCCAGGCTGTGTTGGGACCCACCAGCTATGGGTGCCCAGCATGTATATTAATTTTGAATTACCAACCCTGGTGAACACATCTTTCATTTTGGCTGCCTCAAACGTTTGAAAATTATGACTATTCTGTAGGTTTTTGTATAAACATACATTTTCAACTCATTTGGGTAATGTCATTTTTGAGAATTGGTTTGGGGTCTAGGAGACACTTCTCTGCCATATGGGATGTGAATGAGAAAAATTCACTTGTGAAAATCAAGTGGATGTGGGCCTATGATGAGGTTGTGTAAAATGTGTGTGTACATGTAGGTATTTCTGAATACTAATTTATCAAGCATTTATCTCTTCCTCTGTAACAGGCCTTATAGTATGTGCTGCTATGAATAAAAGTAAACAAATTTTCTTTTTCACTTGAAGCTAACATTCTAGGAAATGAAAAATGAGAGATAAAAGAAAAATGCACAAAGTATCAAAAAGTATTCTTATTGATAAGGAAAGATAAGAAGATGAAGGGATGCAGAAGGAGAAATTGAATAAAAATAAAGAAGAAAGAGGAGGAAGAAGAAAGAAGAAGAAAAAGAAAGTGAAGGTGAAGGGAGCAGAGGCCTGGGCTAGGTTTGTCTCTGAGCATTTCTGGGTGTCTCTCAGCCATTATCTCTGTGGGCTAGTGAGCTTGTGTGTCTGTCTGTTCCCAGCTGTATGTGTAGTAACAAAATCTGTGTGATTCTGTATGTTTTTCTGGGTGGGCTATGTGTGTATGTCCTTTATAATCTGGGATACTTTTATTTTCTTGCCGTATTTTCCTAGTAACTGCTCCCTTACCATATTAAATAGAAGTGGTGAGAGCAGCATCCTTCTGTTTCTGATCTTAGGGAGAAAACATCCAGCCTTCCAGCATCACATGTGATGTTAGGAGTTTTATAGATGCCTTGTATTATGTTGAGACACACCCCATTTTATTCTTAGTTTACTGAGCATCATGCAGTCGTGTTTTACTTTATCAAATGCTTGTTCTTAGTATATTCTTGACATTAACACTTTGCCAGATATATAACTTGAAAATATATTATGCAATTCAATGGGTTGCTTTTTCACCCTATTGATAATATCCCCTGAGACACAAAAATTTTTAATTTTAATGAAGTCAAATTTGTCTTTTGGGGGTTTTATTTGTTTGGCTGTTGCCTGAGTTCATGGTGTCATATGTAAGAAATCACTGCAAAAGTCAATGCTATGTAACTTTTGTGCTATAATTTCTTTTGAGAATTGGATAGTTTTAGTATTTACTTTTAGGTCTTTGGTCTATTTTAATTACATTTTTTATATGATGTAAGGTAAATGTCCAACTTCATTCTTTCTTTCTTTCTCTTTCTTTCTTTCTTTCTTTCTTTCTTCTTCTTCTTTTTTTTTTTTTTTTTTTTGAGACAGAGTCTTACTATGTTGCCCTCAGTAGAGTGCTATGTTGTTGCAGCTCACAGCAACCTCAAACTCTTGGACTTAAGCGATTCTCTGGCCTCAGCCTCCCAAGTAGCTGGGACTACAGGCACCCACCACAATACCTGACTGGGTTTTTTTGTTTGTTTGTTTGCAGTTGTCATTGTTGTTTAGCTGGCCCAGGCTAGGTTCAAACCCACCACCCTCAGTGTATGTGGCTGGTGCCATAAGCACTGTGCTATGAGCATTGAGCCCCAACTTCATACTTCTGCATGTGAATATCCTATTTTCCCAGCATCATTTTTTCCAAAGACTTCCTTTCCCCACTGAATGATCCTGGCATCTAGTTGAAAATTTTATTATGTTTATGTGAGGGTATCTTTCTTGGCTCTTTATTCTATTTTATTAGTGCATATGTCTGTCTTTCTCCTAGAACCACACTATTTGGATGATTGTGACTCTGAATAAGTTTTGAAATTAAGAGAGGATACCCAGGACGGTTGAGGTCTAAGAGAACAGAGGTATTCTCAAGGAGACACAAGGATACACCTACAGGATCCTCTCCGTGGTGACTCAGATGTTAGGAATTTGTAAACTGTACTTCCTGGGACCTGTAAATTCCCACTTCTGTGAAATCCTGTAGTCCTGTGGGGGCTGGAACAGCTTCTCCTGCTTTATTCAAACTGACCAATGAGAAAGGTACCTGTGGGTTGGAACTTTTTGACTGGAGATAAAAAGGGAAAGACCAAGCCAGTTGAGAAGCATGGCCATTTTGAATTTGTCTATGCTATTTGCTCTGCCAGCCAAATAAAACCTTTTCCCTCTTAAATACAGTGTTTGGGTGCTCTTTCTCTCCCATTGGGCCTTGTATTCCTGTAACAAAATCAGGAAGAGCATGACTTCCATCTTTGTTTTTCTTTTCCAATTGTTTTGGCTAATCATCGTTCCTTGAGATTCCATATAAATTGTAGGATGACACTTTCTAGTTTTTTTTTTTGTTTTTTTTTTTTAAGTTACTGAGAAGGCTGGGAGTGGTGGCTCTCACCTGTTATCCTAGCACTCTGGGAGGCTGAAGTGGGTAGATAGCTTGAGCCCATAGGTTTGAGACCAGTGTGAACAAGAGCGAGACCCATCTCTACTAAAATAGAAAAAGTGTGGCAAGAGGATTGCTTGAGTCCAAGAGTTGGAGGTTGCTATGAGCTAGGATGATGCCATGACACTCTACCCATGGTGACAGCTTGAGACTCTGTCTCAAAAAAAAAAAAAAGTCACTGAGATATTGGTGGACATTTCATTAAATTTGTGGATTCCTTCTGGTAGTATTGGTATCATAACAACATTAAGTTTTCCAACCCACGAACCTGAGATATCCTCTCATTCATTTATATCTTCTTTAATTTCTTTTGGCAATAATTTGTAGTTTTCAGTGTGTGACTCTTTTACCTTCTTCTTCTTCTTTTTTTTTTTTAGAGACAGAGTCTCAGCCCATCGCCCTGGGTAGAGTGCTCATAGCAACCTCCAACTCTGGAGCTCAGGCAATTCTCCTGCCTCAGCCTTCCAAGTAGCTGGGACTATAGGTGCCCACCACAACACCCGGCTATCTTCTTGTTGCAATTTGTCGGGGGCTGGGCTTGAACCTGCCACCCTCGGTACATGGGGCCAGCGCTCTACCCACTGAGACACGTGGACCAACCATCTTTTACCTTCTTAAGTTAATATTTAAGAATTGTATTCTTTTCATTTAAAAAATTGTTTCAGACACTCTGGCAAGTGGAGAATTATATTCTTTCCAATGCTATCGTTTATAGTAATGTTTTATTAATTTTCTTTTCAGATTAAACTGATTTATTCATTCTAGTTTTGAATCCTGTAATGTGCTGAATGATTCCAGCTATTGTTTTTTCCTCTGTGTGCAATCTTTCTAATATTCTACATATAAGATCACTGTGAACAGACATAATTTCACTTATTCTTTTCCAATTTGGATATCTTACTTTCTAACTTTTTTTGTTTCTGTCTAATCATTCTGGCTAGGATTTCCAATACTGTGTTGAATGGAAATTGATAAAGCAGGTATCTTGTCTTGTTCCTGATGTTAGTGGAAAAGCCTTTTGCATTTCACTAGTGATTATACTTTTCCTTTGGGGTTTTCATGTGCCATCTTTATTATATTGAGGTAGTTTTTTTCTAGTCCTAGTTTGGTATGTGTGTGTTTTATCATGAATGGATCTTGTATTTTGGCAAATTCTTTTCCTGCGTTAATTGAAATGGCATAGTGTTTTAGTGGTTTTGCTAATGTAGTGTATTATATTGATTGATTGATTTCCTTGCATTTCATGGATAAATCTCACTTGGGTCATGGTGTTTAATTCTTTTACTATTCTGCCAAATATGGTTTGCAGAATTATTTATTTGAGGATTTTTACAACAATATTTCTAAAGGGTATTTGTCTGCAAATACCCTGCACTTTTTTCCTCATAGTGTCTTTTTCATTTTTGATATCAGCATATCTTTGGTTTCATAGGATGAGTTTGGAAATACTCCCTTCTCTTCAGCTTCTTGGAAGAGTTTGAGGAGTATTGCTATTAATTCTTTTTTTAAACTGATAAGAACAGATACACTTGATCTTAGCCAAAAGGCCAAGAAGCTATTAATATTCTTTTTTTTTTTTTTTTTGAGACAGAGTCTCACTATGTCACCTTTGGTAGAGTGCTGTGGCGTCACAGCTCACAGCAACCTCCAATTCTTGGGCTTACGTGATTCTCTTACCTCAACCTCCCAAGTAGCTGAAACTAGAGGTGCCTACCACAATGACTGGCTATTTTTTTGTTACAGTTGTTATTGTTGTTTAGCTGGCCCAGGCCGGGTTCCAACCCACCAGCCCTGGTGTATTTGGCTGGTGCAGTAACCACTCAGGTGCTGAGCCCTATTATTATTCTTTTTAAAAAATATTTAGTAGATTTTAGCAATGAAATTATTTGGACCTGGATTTTGATTTCTTGGGAGAGAGTTGATTACTACATCAATATCCTACAATGGTAGCTATTTACTTTTTCTATTTCTTGATATTTAAATCTTGATACATTGTATGTTTCTTGACATTTGTCTATCTCACCAATATTATCCAATTTGCTGTCATACCCTAGAGATTTATTTATTTATTCATTCATTCATTCATTCATTCATCCATTTTTAGAGATGGGGTCTCACAAAGTTGGTCAGGTTGGTCTCAAACTCCTCCTGGGCTCAAGCAGTCCTCCTGCCTCGGTCTCCTAAAGCTCTTGGATTACAGGAATTAGCCACTGTATCTGAGCTCCTAGAGACTTCTTAAATAAGACCTGAGGTGCACAGTTCTTACAGTTATGTATTATGTGTCTTCCACTGCTGCTGACCTGGTGGTACAGGGTGGCAGAGGAGAGGTATTTTATTGACCTATGATTTAGCCTCCTTTAAGAAAATCCTCTCCGTCTTTAGGTTATGACTTTCGTAAGTTCTTTTCAGTATTTTCCTCTCATTACTTGAGTCAGGAAAGTTAGAGTACAAAAAAGAATTGGGTATTTCCCTTACATGAGGAAGTTTGGCTCTGGTAAAAATCTCAGAAAAAGACTAAGAGGTAGAGGAGAAGAAGGAGGAGATGATAAATTTCTGAGATCAGAGGGTTTTTTAAGCTTTTGTTATTTGGTTCTATTCACTTCTGCACTCCAAGGTCTAGGGGACCTGAATGCCTGATACAGAGATTGCCTTGGATGAATAACGACTATTGGTTACAAAATAACTCAAGCCCATATAGTTCATTGAATTTAATTATTTTTCTGTCTTTGACATTTGCTATATCCTATCTCACTTGCTCTTTTTCTCCTAATGTTATAAAGCCCTGTTACCTAAATATTCCTCCTCATCCTGAAGTACCCAGAGTCCCCTGTACCTCCGACTGAGTCCTCTTTCCTCAGGAATGGCCAGCAATGGCTTATACTAGTGACTGTACCCATCTAGTTGTTGTCACTCCTCAAATACTGTCTCCAAAGCAGAAGTCACAAAGGCAACACCGAAATGTCCATGGAGGAGATGCTGGTTGACTGATCTGCTCACAAGGAAACTCTTCCAGCTACATTTACATAGGACTTTACACAATATTGAGAAAAATAAATGTTTTGCATTGAAGAGTGGGATGCCTTGGGAAAATATGAAGAGGTGATGGTTGCTGCAAGCTTCCCCTTTGGGCCTGAGCCAGACAGTATGCAAAGAGCAGTTGTAATGCCTCAATGAGTAGGTGTAAGATCCAAGAGAGGTGAGTGGAATTATCCATGTGGGTGGATACCATTTCAAATGAGTAGTCTCACAGGACTGTCTGACTTCTCTTCTTTTCTGCCACACATTGGAAGAATAAGAGTTGTCTTGGCCCACTCCTTAAATACACAAATATTAATGAAAGCTGATGAATGCTAAAAAAGGTCTATGGGTACTTTTCATGCTAACAGACACCACAGATGAGCAATATATGCCTCAAATAATCTGCTTTCAGTCCTCAGGTTGCAGGTTGGACATTCCTTGAAGGATCTGAAATATCTGTGCACACAGTTGCAGGGATTAGGGAAGTAGAAAGTTTGTGATGGGAGTTGGGGGGAGGGGGAGAGAGATGGAAGAGAGAGTGGTTTGTCCTCTGAGGCTGCCCCTGGATCATTTGTAGGACATCAGAAACCCTGATGGAGCTGATAGCAGAGGGACTTTGAGAGAACAGAGAACAAAACAGCCTGTTTTGGGCCAGGAGAACAAAGCTGGTATCCAGGAACAGGAAGGGGAGGAGGATACTAGAGCACTTGTTCCCAAAAGAGAGAGCATCTGTCCTGCTTCCAGAGAGCCCCAGAAGAAACTGGGACAAGGATCTGGTGTATTTACATGTTCATTTAAGCAGATGATACCAAAGGCCAGAAAATACCATTTATCAACATTACTGAGATTTTTTATTTTTAAACTTAATCCATCCACAAGAGGGCAGAGTGCAGCTCTTTTTTTTTTCTTTGTTGTTTTTGTTCCCCCCTCCCATTTTTTCTGCTTTTATTCTTTTTCTTTTTCTATTTATACTTTTTCCTTTCTCATGTGTTTTCTCTTGTTTTTCTTTCTTTTTCAATTGAGGTAAACGTCACATAGCATAAATTTGACGATTTTAAAGTATAACCTTTGGTGACTTTAGTATGTTCACTGTGTTTTACAGCCACCACCTCTATCTGGGTCCAAAGTATTTTCATCACACTAAAATAAAACCCTAAGTCACTAAACAGCTATACCTCACATTTCCATTTGCCCATCTCCTTTAGCCCTGCCAATGACAATTTTCTCTGTCTCTCTGGGTTATCTCTTTTGGTCATTTCAGATGAATGGGATCATACCAATGTGTCTTTGGACTTTATTATTATTATTATTATTATTAAATCATAGCTGTGTACATTAATTTTTTTTTTTTTTTTTGAGACAGAGTCTCAAGCTATTGCCCAGGGTAGATTACCATGGCATTATAGCTTACAGCAATCTCTAACTTGGGGTCAAGCAATCCTCTTGCCTCAGTTTTTCTATTTTTAGTAGAGACGGGGTCTCACTTTTGTTCAGGGTGGTGAGTTTGTAAGCTCAAGAAATCCACCTGCCTCAACTTCCCAGAGTGCTAGGATTACAGGGTGAGACACTGTGCCCAGCCATGTCTTTGGACTTTGAACAATGCACCTGAGGTGGGTTAGTCTGAATGTGTCTCTAGGAGCTCACGCTGCAAGGGCTGTGGGCCATATATCAGACTGTGCACAATAAGAAACACCTTGGCCAAGTGACCCACCTGATGGCCAGGAGCCCACATATCCAGGACAGCATTCTATTATTTCATTTTTTAAGAAACAGGGTCTCACTCTGTCACTCACCCTTCTTCCCATGGCAAGCATTACATTTCACTTCATTTCACTTCTGTTACCTTTTGCTCTGTTGACCTTAGCAGCTCTTTCTAGATTGTAAAATCAAAATCCTCCTTCTTGACTCATGAGAACAAGAGAGTTGAGTATTAGGTCACATCATTGGTAAAAAGCAAATCACAAGACAATGAATCGGCATGAACCTTCTAATTTTGGCACATGAAAGGAGGAATGCCTGGCTTAGCAGAAGGGTGCTGCCCCTGTGGAGGGATGTAGGGCATATGGTGTTTGGAAGTCCTCCACAGCTCCTGGTGCAGAGCAGGGCACACAGGAGTCCTTACCTCTTGCCTATGGAATCAAATAGCACTCCACCCTTCAAAGGGACAAGGCAGCCCTTGTCTGTATCTCTTTTCCCAGAAAAACCCTTTAGAAAAATGTCCAGATCTGTCCATCAACATAAGGGAGGTTAAGACAGAACATGGCTTGGCCACTCAGTGCAGGGAAGTCTGGAATAATGTCCTAAGCTGGCCTAAGCAAGAGTCCCAGCAGGTCCAAGACTCCTAGACCCCATAGCCATCTGATCTGAATTTCTGGGAAGGCTGATCTGAATTTCTGGACAGGATCTCTAACACTCATTTCAACTTGATCATGAACAACTTTCCTGAAGGACCTGGATATAGCATGGCCAGGTCTGAAGGTCTCTGATAGCCAAGGGACTTTATCTGAATCCCCAGATTCTGTGTTGGCCAGGATCCTAGCCCTGGACAACCTGTGTCTCCTCCCTGGCACTCCACTGGCCCCATGCTAGCTCTGGAGACTGTCCTTCCATGGGCCACCTTACTTGGCCTCTGTTTCTCCCCTTATCTCCTGATACCAGCCTAAACATGTTTAGTTTTGCTGATCAGAACGTTTTTAATGTTTCTGTTGCAACTGACAGAAAAGCACAATTGGTATTTTTGTTCAAAAAATTAACAAGGGAAATCTATATAAACAGGGGGAATTGGCTGCTTATCCCAGAATTCTGGGTTCCCCTCTTTTCTCCCTATTTGGAGACTGCTTGGCTCACTTGGATTGTGCCCCACCAATTGTCAGTGACATGAATTGATTCCTTCAGAATCACCAGAATTTCCCCAGGAAGTCTACAGCTGTTCTTGGCACTAGGTGAGTATTTTCTAGTTTTTATATATTTTTAGACATAGGAACTTTTTCTGTGGCCCAGGCTGGAGTGCTGTGGTGTCATCATAGCTCACTGTATCCTTGAAATCTTGGCTTCAAGTGATCTTCCCACTTCAGCCTCCCAGATGCTGGAGTTACAGGCCATCCTGTCCAGTCTTATTTTCTATTTTGAGAGCACTCACAGATGTCTTTGCTTTCTGTATGCTGTCACTATCCTCAAGGGACAGAGAAACCCTGAGGGCTTTCCTAGAATGTGAGAAGAGAATAGCACAAGAGCCTTTGCCAACACAACTTCTTAATTACACATGTAAATGCCAACCTTGGGAGGCTGTGCAGGGTAGAACCTGCCCCAGGCCAGCAGACCTATTTCCAAACACTCGCTCTCTAAACCAAGGTTACAATAAATGCTGAAACTTATGCTGTGTCTTGGCATATTCATCCTAGCTCAGGAGCCCTGAGATTTTGTGTCCTATCCCCTCTGCTGTCAAATTCCTCCTGAGAACATCTGGAAAATATTGGATATTAAGGGAACCCATCGATGTGGTCTTGATCTCAGGTTTGCTTAATTGGAGTCTTGGATTTCTTCACCAGCCTTCTGGTGTTTCATGACAGTAAATAGCTAAAGACTATAGTTAATAACCCCCACATGAATAGGTGAGAAAATTTAACCCAGGGATGTCTTCCTCAAATGCCACAGAGAGATGATGGTCAGAGGTGCATTATTCCAAAGGGATGAATGCAAGAGAAGATAAAGCTTGTTGTGTTTCTGTTTCTAGGATTAGTTGTGGGAGTGAATGAACTTGTTCTTCTCCAAAGGTCACTGTTCCTTGGTGCTATTAGTTGCCTGGCAGTGGCTCTGGTCCTGCCAAGACTGAGGTACATCCAGGCCTGCATGTTCCCCTGAACACAGCACAGATGGGAAAGACACACTGTGGAGATGCCTTTGTGCCCACCTGTTTTGTCACCCTGGTCTGCCTGCACCTCCTGCCTGCTGGCTTCTGTAAAATTGGTAGGAGAACCCCTCCCACCCAACATCAGGGGGTACCCCAGCAGAAGTAGAGAAGGTTCTGACATAGAAGGGAGCTAAGAGGTGGCCCATGGAAGGACAGTGTCCATTGCCAGCATGTGACCACCACTGGGAGCTGCAGGAAGGAGACCTGGGTCTCCAAGGCTAGGATCCTGGCCAAACACAGAAGCTGGGTATTCAGATAAAGTCTCTTGGCTGTTAGGGAGTGTCACACCTGGCCAGGTAGGACCCAGGTCCTTTGGGAAAGTTGTTCATGATGATGTTGAGATGAGCCTAATTCTGGCATTGTTTCCCAGATTCTTGTCCAAAAATTCAGATTAGCTATGCCCCACCCCTTCTCTGTGCCCCGTGACTATGGAGTCCTGGGAGTCTATTCCTGCTGGTAGCCTCACTTGCCCATGTACTCTCCAGAGACCTCCCACGGCAACTTGGGTTGCAAGGGATCCTCACACATGAACCAGGGGTGGAAGAATGAGCATCCTGGTCCTTACCCTGATTCTTTGGATTTGCCTCCCCAAGGGAAAGCTGATTTTGAGGTCCTTGGGCCTAATAGCCCTATAGTGGCCGCAGTAGGGGGAGTCACTAAGTTGCGGTGCCGCCTATTCCCCAACATCAGCGCTGAGGACATGGAGCTGAGGTGGTACAGGGGCCAGTCATCCCAGGCTATGTACCTGCACAAGAACAGAAAAGACGTGCCCAGGGGTTGGCTCCTGGACTACCGAGGCAGGACGTCCTTCATGAGTGACCTTCTGGCTGAGGGTGAAGCTGCTGTAAGGATCCACAATGTCACCTTTTTGATAATGGAATGTATTACTGCCTCTTCAAGGATGGCAAATTTTACAATGAGGCTGCCCTGCAGCTGCAGGTGGCAGGTGAGGGCTGGGTGTTTAGTCATTCATCCAGTTAACCAGGAGTGGCTCTCTCATGGTGGTGGGCCCAATATCAGATTGTTGCCCTCTCGGCCTGGAGGGCTGAATGCTGGGAACATTTCAGGGCACATGCTTGCCAGCATGTATATCTGCCCAGATGTGCTGGTGGGGGCTGGGTCTCTATCTCAGGGGAGTGTGGTTCTGAGTGTGGGAGTGTGTTTTCTTAACTTCCTTGCCTGTGTGACACCACTGAAGTGGAAAAAGGGAGAGAGCGAGACAGAAGGCAGAGGGAGACAAAAGAAGATAGAGATAGTGAGAGACGGGGAGAGAGAACGCCAGAGAAAGTGAGATAGGGAGAATGAGAGACAGCGAGAATAAAGAAGAGAGAGAGGAGGAGGAGGGACAGAGACAGAAAGAGAGAGAGAAGCAGAGATGGGAGAGAGAAACAGAGAAAAAGAATAAGGGGGACAGAGTGAGGGCAAGAGACACATTCAGAGACAAGAAGAGTTTAAAAGAGGCAGAGAAACAAGAGAGACAAAAGGAAATACATGGAGAGAAAGGGTCAGGGAGAGAGAGAGAAGAGAGATTTTGTCATGTGTCAGAAGTTCTCCTGGGTGACTCAGAAACTGTACCTGGAAGTCAGACAAACCTGAGTCCTGTCTGGTTCCCCAAGCTTACTAGTTCCATGGCAGGGAATGTATCTAATCTTCTTTACCTTTTTCGTCCTTTACCCTTTTATCTAGGAAATGAGGTGTTTTGTTAGGTTCATGCCCAGGGATGACAAGGTGGGCAGTTTGGGAACAATCACTAAAGCTGCTGGAAATCCTCAGGACCTCTTTGTTTTACTCAGGGCTGGGCTCTGAGCCCACAATCGAAGTGATGGAGGACCAGCACGGAGGCATCAGGGCGGAGTGCACCTCAGAGGGCTGGTACCCGGAGCCCCTGGTGGAGTGGACAGACTCCACGGGGAAGGCGATAGTTTCTGTGCCCAACTTCTCAGCTTCCAACACCACTGGCCTCTGGTTTGTGCACTGATTACTATGGTGTAAGTGAGGTGGAGTGCTGCGAAAGCCCCCAGTAGAGCTTTGGCTTCAGGTGGGTTAAGGAAGATGTACCACAATATCAACCTTTTAAGTTATTTTTATTTTTTTTTAATAGAGTTTGTTGTTTGGAGCAATTTTAGCATCAAAGCCAATTTGAGTAAAAAGTGCAAAGACCTCCCATATACACCCGATGCAATACACACAGCTTTCCCTAGGATTGGAATCTTATCCTGGTGCACAGTGGTGACCACCGAGAAGCCTTGGAGTCTGTGGTTCACATGCAGGCTCACTCTCGGTGTTGAGCATCTTCATGGGTTTGGATAAATGTATAGTGACATGTGTCCAATGGTTTCACATCCCATGGAAGAGTTCTACTGTCCCCAAAGTGCTCTGTGCTCCTCTGTTCATTTCTCCCTCTTCCCCACCCCCACCAACTTTTCACTTCAACTTTTCCAGAACATCCTATAGTTGGAAGCCCATGGTATGGAGCCTTTTCATGTTGGCTTCTCTCACGTAGTCACCTGCATTTCGGATTCCTCCATGGGGTCATGGGAGTCTGCTCCTGCTGAAAATCTCTCTTGGTCCTGATTGTAGGACACCCTCCAGAGCCCTCCAGTGGCAGCTTGGAGTATAAGAGATCCTCACACTTGAACCAGCAGTGGGAGTGGGAGACCCCTGGTCCTTAACCCATTTCTGCCTCCCAAATGGAATGCTGGTTTCAAGGTTCTTGGGCCTGACAGCCCTAAACTGGCCACAGTGGGAGTGGGGTGGGGGGTGGGAACAGCTGAGTTGCAGTGCTGCTGTTCCCCAACATCAGTGCCAAGGCCATGGAGCTGAGGTGGTACAGGGGCCATCCCTCCCTGGCTGTGCACATGCACAGGAAGGGAAAAGACCTGCCTGAGGACCAGATGCCAGGCGATCAGGGCAGGATGGCCCTTGTGGGAGACTTCTTGGCCATGGGTGAGGCCACTTTGAGGATCCACAACGTCAGTGTACTTGATAATGGGACAAACTGCTGCCTCTTCATAGCAGGCAACTCTTCCAGCGAGGCTGCCCTGCAGCTGCAGGTAGCAGGTGAGGGCCAGGTGCTCATTCATCTGCTCAACCCAGTGTGGCTCTGATGGTGCCAGGCAAAGCACTAGACACCTGCCTATGGGGCCCCAGAGGCCTGAAGGCTGGGGACATTTCAGAGCACACACCTCATAGCATGTGCACCTGCCAAGCTGTGGTGCATAGGGGCTGGGTCTCTATCTCAGGGGAGTGTGGTTCTGAGTATGGGACTGTGTTTTCTGATCTTCCTTGCCTGTCTTATACCACTGAAGTGGAAAAAGGGAGAGAGAGAGAGAGAATAAGATAGCGAGACAGAGATAGTAAGAGAGAGAGAGAATGTCAGAGAAAGTGAGATAGGGAGAAGGAGAGCTATATAGATAGGAGGAAGGGTAGAGACAGGAAAAGAGACAGCGAGACAGGAAGTAAGCATGAGAATGAGACAGAAAGCAGTAGACAGATAGAGACAGAAAAAGAGTGAGAGAGAAAGAGAGAAATAGAACGAGAAAGATAAGAGATGGAGGGAGAGAGAGAATGAGAAAGACTAAGAGAACAAGGGAGAAATAGACACAGACAGAAGGAGGTAAGAGAAACAGAGACAGCTATATGGAGACAGAGGTAAGTAGGGAGAAAGAGAGAAAGCAGCAGTGAGAGAGAGAGAGGAGTGTTTTTTCATATGGCAAAAGTTTTCCTGTGTGACTCAGAATGTGTAATTTGAAGTCAGATGATCTATCCTGTTGCCTGAACTCATGAAGTAGGGAATTTATTTAATCTTTTGTGCCTTTTCTATCCTGTTACCTTTTATCTGGGATATGGATGCTCTGTTAGGTACATGTACAAGGATTATGGAGGGCAGGCAGTTTGGAAACAATTGCTAAACCTGTGGAAATCATCAAAACGTCTTTGTTTTAATCAGGGCTGGACATGGAGCCCACAATCAAAGTGACGGAGGACCATAATCAAAATGGTGGAGGACCAGGAGGACCAGGAGGATCAGAGGGCTGGTACCCAGGACCCCAGGTGCAGTGGACAGACTCCATGGGGAAGGTGATCCCTTCTGTGACCAATCTCTCAGCCTCAAACACCACCAGCCTTCGGGCTGTGGCATCCAGAGTGACCACTGAAGACCAGACGGTGAAGGGTGTGTCCTGTTCCATCCCCAGCCCCCTCCTCCCTGAGAGGAAAGTGGCCAAGAGCCGCCTACCTGGTGAGTGCGCTGTTTAGTTCTGTTTTCAGAGCCACTGGGTAAAGGGACTTCAGAATGACACATGGGGGGCTCAGAGCAAGAGGGGACTAACAACAGGTTCCTGTCCTTAGCTTGGGTGGGCATCCCCGGATATGTACATTTTGTGTGCTGATTATTATGGTGTAAGAGAGGTGGGTGCAGAGAGAGTCCCTGGCAGAATGTTGCTTTCTGGTGGGACCAGGAAAATGCAACTCAATATCAACTTGAAGTTTTTTTTTTAAAGAGAGTTTATTATTTGAAGCAATTGTATAGTCTTTCAAAGTTTGAGTAGAAAGTGCAGAGACCTCCCATATATTCCCAATGCAACACACACAGGTTCTCCCAGGATAAAAATCCTGCCCCAGAGGGCACAGTAGTGACACTCAAGAAATCTACATGGATACTTCATTGTCACCCAGAGTCCATGGTTGTAACCTGCCCCGGCCCGCGGGGCTAGTTCAGCAGGGACCTAGAGCAGGGGTATTGAGAGAGTGAAAGTGACAAGAGACATGAAGAAATGAGAGCAAGACAGGATTCTGATCAAGCTCTGAAAAACTTTATTTTTTGACAGCTATATAAATACAAGCAGAGGGGGGAAGTGTGCTCGGGGGTTTGAGAGGGTGGGGAATTCCTGGTAGCAGGTGAGGTTATCTTAGTTCCTGAACGGTCAGAATGTTTTTCTCGCCTGTCTGGTTGTAATTGATTTATTGTAGTATTTTTCCAGAGTGAACTCTTTTTTAAGCTTTGGCTCCCGGCAAAAATCCACACTTTTAATTCTCTGACTCACTATCTTCACATACTTCATTCTTACTTCACTTCTGCTACTTACTTCAATGGCCCCACCACACCCTTCCACATCACTCAGAATTGCTCTCTCTGTGAAAAAAAGAAATGTAATTAACCACATTCTCAATATGATCCCTATTCTATGGCTACTTTAATTGATTACTCCTGTTAAAATTATTCCTCCACTTTATCAAGACCTACAATTTATTTCTTTCACATTCTTGATCTGTCAATTCTATCACGTCTTTCTTTCCTTCCTTTTCTGGTTTTGATTCTAAATCTATTGATCCCATCTTTCTATAGCATCCTAGATGGCCAAATCTCAACCTTTTTCTAATGCTTGCACCTTGGCTGCTATTGACCACCACTCCATATCTTTACCCTCTAACATCTCTTTAACATAATACAATATGATATTCCCTTTTGCACACCCCAAATCTGTTCTTTCCAATATGATGCCTGAACTACATGTGTTTAAATTTAATAGAGACTTCACACATCGTATGTTACTTTCTTGTCTTCAGTATTTGCTCTATTTACCAGTCTCACTCGCTTCCATGACACTCAGTGCTATAATCATACTTAAAGTATTTTATCACTTCTGTGTAACTCTTACATGTCAAGAATCTAATGGATAATTTTCTATACCTTTCTCTTATTTTACTCAATATCAACAAACCTTGTATGTTTTGGTGACTTTGGGTAATAGTCATTTCTTGATTAGTGATAGACTCGTGACCTCAGCAGACCTCCATATTTCTTAGAGATACCAATGTCTGAAGATAATTAGCTTCATTATTGGCAAGGGTGACAACACTTAAGATCAATAAGAGATTTACTTCAACAGAGCTGATGGGACAGGTAAAATAAGGAGGAAAACAGTGTATTAAAACATAAGTTCAAAGGGTGTAGGATGTCTTCATTCTTTATCAAGTGACAATTTGTGAATACATGGAATGGTCCTGGGAAATTAAGAGCAATATTTGCTGAAGGAAAATTAGGAAGCTGGTAAAGGAAGTCAAAAGACGCTATTCCCAAAATGCTGAGTTTGCATATTGAGTATTTTAAGTTAAAGGCATCTGAAAAAAAACAGATCAGAAAGGACATTCCAATCCTCCATTTTTTTCCTTAAAAACAGGAGATAAAATTCCAGTAGGATAGCAACCTTCTCTGTACCAGAAATAGGAAAAAACATTCTTACCATGAAGGATGGAACCGACAGTGATTTCTTTCCAAACAGACCTTAATAAAGTAATGCTCATCTCCCTTTAGCTTCTACACATTTTAGTTACTTTTTCACAACTACCTCTCTCTGTTCAAACTAGGTATAAAAGCATTTACGTTTTACCAGTCTTCATTTACTTATGACAGCTCAGGTGTCACATAAAACTTGTATTAAATAAATATGTTTGCTTTCCTACTATGACTCTGTCTTATGTCAGATTAATTCTTGAACACACCAGAGACCTTAAGAGTGTAGAGGTAAAGTTTTGTCTCCCTTTCAGTGGGAAACAAAAGTTCTGAGATGTGGATTTATTTATAAAGGCTGATAAAGTTTAGAACTTTTTTTTTTTTTAATTTCAGATTCATATGAAGGTACAAATGTTTAGGTCCCATTTTGTTTTAGGTTTAGGTCATCGTTTTCATTTCTAAGGTAAAGTTCAAGTTGTAGCTGAGCCCTTCACCCAGAAAGCATGCCGAACATTCTCACACTGTGCACATTAGATGAGATCTCAACAATTACCTTCCCTCCTCCTCCCTCCCCTCTTCTTTTTCTCCCTTCCCCCTTGTGTTTTTTCTTTGGTGTGGGCATGTAGTTGTTTACATACTGGTTTCATATTAGTATCAAGTTCATTAGATACTTTTTTTTTTCCATTCTTGAGTACTTTTTATGAAGAAGAATGTGTAAGTCTAGAACATATTGATGCAACACAGGCTTAAATAGGTACAAATGTCTCATTAAAAAAAAAAGTACTTTGGTCATTTGGCATTAGATAATGAGAACTAAATGTCAAGGCAAACATCAATCTTCCTTCACTATAATGCCCTTTAAAAATTAGTTCTATTTTTAGAGTAGATATTTTACAATCATATTTACCCCTTTATCAGCCTTATCATATAAATAATTACTCACTGCACCTGTTGGGGTTGGTGGGGCCCAGAGAATACCCTAAAGTGAGAATTTCCAACAGTAGCCTCACAATCAAAGTTTGTCTTTGACCTTTTCCTGCCCTCCTGTCTCTAGCTTCTCATTCTCCTTGAGGTAAAGCTTAGAAACTAAAATCCCTCTTCTCTATGTTGGATCATAACAGCCGCAACCCCTTTGCCCCTAAGCCATAAAATCTAAAAAGATTATTCTAACTTTCATGTGCCTTACTGTGTAAGAATCAACCATAACGACATTCTTGGGCCTATCTTGTTTGATTGTAGGACTCGACCCCATTCTAGAGAGGGCCCTGCCTCCTAGCCAGAAGGAAAGAAGGCTGTCAGAGACCAACAGGAATCTGAACACCAGGGCCTTCTGGATTTTGCTCCTCAGTTCATTACCACTGAATCATACTGCTCTTGTCATGGCTCCCTGCTTCATCAAACCTAAACATCAAATCAGATAGCTTCCTCTTTATATTCAGTTTTCCTTCCTGATGGCTTTCCTGCCACATAAGACTATGATTAAATAAATGTGTTGTGCTTTTCTGCTGTTAACTTGACTTTTGCTACAGGAATGTCTTCTATAACCTTATAATGAGGAGAAAAGAGATCACACCCTTTCTGCCCCTGCAAGGCCTCCTCTCCTGCTCCCAGGGCACGCATAAAATCAGATTGTATATTGTCTTATCACATGCATTTCAAACAATTTTTGAAAGCAGCAATTTTCCTCTAATTAAAGGAATGATTATATTGCTAAAACTTTTTTTAAGCAGACTCTTCATAGATTTAATGTGTGCTGAGAAAAAAAAAATGGATATGGTTTCAAAATCATTCAAGGAGAGTTTCTTAAAAAAAATATGTTTATAGACTGTAAGTTGAAAAATTGGATAGAAAGGCATTAGTCATTCCATCGTGTAACCTACACCACATTAATTATCTGTGCAAATCGTCCAATTGCATCCAGAAAATTTTAAAAATCCTCTAGGTAGGTAATTAAGGCTCTCCAAAAGAGTACTACCATTAAAAAAAAAAAAAAAGAAAAATTTGTATTCTCGGAGTCTTGTTTCTCATAGAATTTACTTAAAAAAACTTTAATGATAATAATAAATACATAAATAAATAAAATTCAGCCTTGTTTCCTAACTAGGTAAACATTTATTATCCAAATGTATCTTTTTCTTTCTAACTCTGTGAATTTATTTCTCACACAGTTTATCTCTTCTGTAAGGACCACCTTACTCTTCTTTGCCTATGGACATGCTATATATTTTTGTATAAGCACATTCTCTTTTTAAAATGTTTTTGACTAACGACTAAGCTCATGGTGTTCTACTTCTTCCTAAACTCCTTTTCATGTAATAGGATTGAAATTTAAATAAGTTAAAATCTAAAATATACTTTACCTAAGCGTATGCATTTTCCATTTGTTTACACAGAGGTTGCCAAAAAAAGGAATACACATTTTAAGAAAGGAAAAAACTATATTAAAATTATATTACTCAATATATCCTGACAGCAAAGGATGAATACAAGTCATGTCTGACTCTATAATTATAGGACATACTCAAAGTATATGCATAATATAATACACACTATATAGATAACATCACTTATGGTGTGTATACATTTTTTAACATCTCCAGTATGTGAAGAATATCACTCACTACTAGAATTATTGTCATGTTGAATATTCCCAGTGCATTTCAGTCTTATGTTTTCCAATGTTCTACCAATTTGTTCTTAATATTTTATTACCTAGGGATTATGGCTTTACTTCTTCACAGCAAATCAAACTACTAACATGCATTCAGTGAATAACTGAAGAAATAAATACTAAAATAAAGGTAAGAAAGGAGGGATAAATAGAATGCAGAAAAGATAAGAAGCAAAAGAACCATGAAACAGGAGAATATGGAACAAGTGGTCCTCAGTGACCACTAACCCTCAATCGTTTTATAAATGCATTTTCATAACAGCCTGAAAATTTAAGTCTGTGAATGAAAGTTGGTAAAATTACTTAAATATTATGCATTGCTCTAATATACAAAGCATTAAACCGAATGTGAATATGAAACCAGGATGTCTTATTTCCAATACTGTTGAATGAAATTGTCTTTTAAATTTTTCAACATTATTCTGTCTCTATATATTTAGTGAAAATTATGCTATTCTTTTGGAATCTAGAATGGCTTAGAATGAATTCTAATGAAATTCTGTGAAGAGTCAGTCATCCTTTTATTAAGGGACACTTGTCTTCTTTTTTTTTCAGAGAGCTAACGTGAAGTCCTTAGCTACAATCAAGAGATTTCCTAGAAAACAGGAATTTCAAAAACTCATTTCAAATCTCCTTACTACCTTGAATATAAGTTAAAGAAAGTGAATTATGATTATTAAAGAGGCCATTTGATTTTAAGATCACTTAAAAGTCCCAATTACATATTCTTCAATATATATTTTACAAATTTCTACGTTTGTATTTAGACAGAATATCAGATATTTTCTAAGTATGCTTTTAAAATATAGTATAAATTTATATATACTTAAGAAAGTCTCCTATTACTAATTGTTTGCCATAAAATAAGAAAACTACAGAGTTGCTATTACTTCTTGAGATTTGTTTCAAATAATGCTGAGTATGTGACAAGAAGAAAAAAATGAAAGGAAAATGATTATATTTCAGACACTTTTTAATGTAAGGGGCTTTTAATTAGTTAAAAGAAGGCACATTTTCAAATAGAAGAGAATTGACATGTCTATGTTTTTAAAATATTAACAACATTTTACACTCATATGTCAAATTTTAAATTTCCTCCATTACTTTATGAATCTCTTTAAAATTCTGCCTATCTGATGCTCTTCTTGTTTACATCTCCTTGCTGACAGCTTTTCTATTTGAAATATTTTAAATTTATTTAAATTTAAATATTGTAGGTAAAGTACTATTTTGGAAGGATTCAAATGTTAATGCTAAAATCAAGCAAGGTAAAAATGTACTGTCAACAGAATTCTGCTTTCAGTGGTGTGTTGGACAAGATGTTCTGAAAAGCTTTCCTGCTGCAAGACAACTATATTCTGGACAAAACATATTTTTTATATTTTGGTTTCCAAAGAAATAGAATGATTCCAAGGATGTTCCAGCCTCAAACCTAAAATAACAAACAAACAAAAGCCATGAGCTGAAATATGAGGTGAGAATAATGACTGCTAAACAAACTAAAAAGAAGACACTTCTCCAAAAACAAATTTTTAAAGTGCTCAAGTTTGAAGATTAAACCTTGGACCAGTGCCCATGAGAACTCAGCTTAACTAAATTCACTCTGAACCTACATGCTTTGCAGCTAAATTGCTCCCAGTTTGAGAGCATTCCTTGTATGCTAGCAGATATAAATGCTAATCCTATCTGCAGGAAATCATCCTGGATTAGGACCATCAGAGATCCCCCAAGCCACCAGGAACAAGAGCCAGAAAAAATACAAGCTAGGTCCTCTGAGGACTTTGGCATTGAAATGACCACAGACAGAATTTTTTTTAATTATGAAAGAAAAGTTTAACTGTATAAGATTATACCTAAAATAAGCATGAAAAGTGAACAATATGTTTTATAAAAGAAACAACAGTTTTTGAATTAAGAATACATAATTTATTTTCAGCCTTCTTAGGGAAGTTAAACTATAGATAGCTATATATGAAAGAGAGACTCAATCTAACTTGAAATCAGACTTGAAGAAATTACCCTGAAAACAGCCCAAAGAAATACAGAGAAAAACAGAAATAATGACTAAGAGATAGTGAAGGTAGAATGTAAAGAGTAATTGTAAATCAGCTGGAAAACCTAATAGAAAAAAAAAAATAGAGCGAATGGAAGCTCAAAATATTTAAAAAGACAATAGATGAAAATTATTTGGAACAGGCAAAGGACTTGAATTAGCAGATACAGAAAGCACAATATATATATGAAGTAAGATAAAACTATTTCCATAACTAAAATCTTCAGAAAAGCAAATATAAAGAAATAGCATTTAAATTCAACAAGAAAGGAAAATAGAGATAAAGATGGACCTCTAGACTATATTCTCAACAGCAACAACAGAGACCAGACGATACAGCAACGTCACAAGAGGAAAGAATTGCTTCTTAGGGTTTGTTTTCCAAGAAGGCAATGAACTGTAGAATTATTGTATTATTCCTAAGTAGTTATTGCATTTTATTGCATTTATTGGACCCTTTGGTTTTCCTGAATTAAATTTTGCATGATAGAATTCCAGAGACAACAAAAAAAGGAATTTGTAATATGTAAACAGAGAGAAAAAATAAATTAAGGGGGACAAAAAGCTATTTCCCAAAGGCAAGAAAATAAAATGAAATAATCAGAAAGTGTTGGCCAATATAAGAGAGATGATAAAATTACATACATAAAGAAAGGTGAAAATAAGAGAATGAGAGAAATGTTTCAAATAAATGTTAATGAAAGTAATGGCTGGTATAACTTTACTAATACTAGCTAATACAAATCCAGATTGATAGAAATTTTGAGTTTTGGATTAACATGGCCCTGGAATGGTGGTTGCCGTATACATTTCGCAGAAGTAATGTATCTCCACTCTAGGACTCATATAAAGCAAACAAATAATTTTACCAGTTAAGTGAGCATCCTTCAAGAAACAAATAAGCAAAGAAGGAAGAAAATACATCACCTTGAGTAGAAGCTGGGAGAAAGAAACAGATCCACTCATTTTCATATATGATTATAGAATTATCAAAAAGAAAATCTTTACACTTATATGTTTAGAGAAATGTAAATCAAATTAAAGCAGTAAATATATGAAATGTGCCTGGATCATCTTGTAGTCCAGAAAGTAAAAAAGCGTTTTAACAAACAAAAAGTCTTCATAATGTTGGAGATACATCACGAGGACACACAGGGGTGAATTCAAACAGCTCCCAGTAGTCACAGCAGAAAACAACAGGAGAAATGAAATAAATTAATATTAGATTATACCACAAGGTATGAAATAAAGATCCATAAGTCAGCAGTTACATAAATAAATAATTGAATAAATAAATCTACTATTGAGTAAATAATGCTGAAGAATAGACAAATATTCCACACAGATAATTCTAAACAATTCAGATACTTCACTCTTAAGGAGATAGAGCATAAATAACTCCCCACTTCTTAAATATAATCTTTGCTTAAAAAATTTCTTCAAAAAGGAGAGTAGAAATGGGAGAAACAGGGCACACCTGGGGCTCACAGGAGTAGGGCACCAACCCCATATATCAGAGGTGGTGGGTTCAAACCCGGCCCTGGCCAAAAACTGCAAAAAAAAAAAAAAAAAAACCAAAAACAAACAAACAAAAAATGGAGAAACATAGTCACTCTTTAACAGACAAACCTGAAAAACATTAACTTAGCAAAATGATTAGTTAACATCAATAGTAATAAATCATGTTGTTCATGTGTATAATTGATGTGAGGTGGTGCTGAAAATGACAATTCGGCTGCGGTCTCCCTCCAAAGCATATGTAGCTTTGATCTAACCATAAAATAAACAACAGACAAATCCCCAAAGAGAGGCCTTCCACAAAATATCTAATCAGTACTCATCAAAACTGTCGAGGACATAAAAAAACAAAGACAGTATTAGAAACTATCACAGTAAAGAAATGCCTGTGGAGGGATAATGCAATGTGCAATTTTGAATGTGATCCTGAGACAGTACAAGGACATCAGGTAACTAATGGTTTGAATAAAGGATGAAACTTACTTAAAAAGAATGCACCAATTTTGGCTCAGTAATTAAAGCAAATGTATCTTATATAATGTATGTAAGATATTGATAGTAGCAGAGACTAATATCAGGTATATGGAAATGCTCCATGCTATTTTTGCAGTTTTTCTATAAATCAAAAGTTATTCCAAAATGAAAAAGTCTATAAGAGTTAAGTTTAGAAATATCTATAGATATAAGAAACTAGAAAATATAATCATTTAACAAATAGAATTTATAAAAAGGAAAACATATACATACAAAAAAATTAAAATACAATTTCAATGTAAAAAAAGTTAAAACTAGAAGATTGATCTGAAGAAAGTATAAGTAGACAAAAGATGAAAAAGGTGAAAGAAAAGTATATTTTGATCAACACTGGTACATCTCAGTTTTCTATCTTATTAGTCACTGCTATTTTCTTTCTTCTTTTTTTTTTCCTTTTTAGTTTATTTAGGCTATTGTCTTAATTCTAACTATGTAACTTCATACCTTAAGTCAATACATTCTGGTATTTTTACCTTTTTAATAGAAGAGCATACATTTATAATTTTTCTGAAAACACCACTGTTGTGGCATCACGCAAACACTTACATATACTTTTTCATTTTTTTACTAAGTTTTAATATCCATTCTAACTAAGTTGACTCAAATTATGAATCACAATTTTGCAGTTAATTAATACATGAAGTTTTTTAAATTTATATATTTTTTCTAATATAACTTTTGGTTATTTTATTTAGAGAATATAATATAAACGCACTGAGAGTTTTTTTTTTTTTTTCTTTTTTTATAAAAATATCCTCCACATTACTGAAAAAAATGTTTGGTTTTAAATTTTTGGTTGAGGGTAATTTTTCTTAAATTATTGTTCTAATTATTTAATATATTTGTAATAAGATAAACTTATTTTATGTTTTAATGTTCTAATTGATTATTGCTTACTAATAAGAGTATGATAAATTTTTACATATTAACTTTATACCAAGTGACCTTAGTAAGCATTATTTTCAATTCTAATCATCTATGTCCAATCTTTCTGGAATTTTCTATGTATATATTTATAATATTTACAAATAGTTTTATGTCTCCCTTCTCAATCTATATTTTTTTCAATTTATTTTTCTTTCCTTAGTTTACTGCTTTGGAATTCCAGTGTGTTAAACCAAAAGAGAGGAGAGGAGATAGTGAACATTTTTATGTTGTTTCCGTTTTCAGACAGAAAGTTTTTCTTATTTCATTATTAAGTAGGATACTGTATTTGCTGTAGTTTTCTTTTTTCTCCCCTCTCCCCAGTTCTACCTATATTCATAACTGACCAATAAAAATTATACCTATTAAGGTGTATAGTGTTATATTTTCACACACATATAGCATATAGTAAGATTGATACAGGACAGGTGGTGCCCCAGCCATGTGAGCTGAGCTGGAGGACCTGCTGCCTTAACCCTGGCGGTGTTGGTGCAGCAGCAGGCGCAGAGGAACCAGCAGGCTGGAAGGTGGCCAGGGGATGTAGGAGGCTCCAATAACCAGAGGGGCCAGATAACTGCTGGGGAGACACCAGCACCTCAGGTCTACCTCCACTTGCACTTCCACCTGAAAGGGGAACCCCACCTTCTCTAGGGCCTGGTCAATTTCATGGCCTGATCAATTTCCTGTAAGTTTCCTAGGCCTGAATGAAAGGGGTTATAGCCATTCAGTAGGAACTCAGTAGGAACTGAGTTCCTACTCAGGCTGCTAAATAACCCCATGGGGTTATACGTACCCATGAGCAAGGAGCCCAAGAGAGACAGAGGGAGTGAGAGAGCTCCCCCCCCTTGGGGTTTTTCTCTCTGCCAGGAGCTTTGGTGTTTTGTATTCTTTTCTGTAAATAAAAACTGTCTAACCACCATCTGTGGTCCATGGATTCATTCTTAGAATCCCTGAGACCAAGAACCTACTGAAGATGAAATTCAGGTATCAATATGACTTTTATAATTATTTTATTTAACATAAATGTTAAACATTTAAGATCTATTCTCTTAAAAAATTTCAAATTCATAATACAGTACTAACTGTTATCCACCATTCTACTCTTTGTCTCTATAAATTAGACTTTTTAAGATTCCATATTTAAGAGAGACCATGCAGTATTGATCTTTCTGTCAGTGGTTTATTTCACACAGCATAATGTCCTCCATGTTGACCTATGTTGTCAGAAAAGACAGGATTTCCTTTCTAATAATATTCTAATATTCTAATAATATTCTAATAATAATTGAATATTATTCCAATGTGTGTGAGTGCAAAAGTATATGTGTTTATATAAATTTTTTATCTATTCATTCATGGATGCTATAATTTTTCTAAACTAACCTTTTTCTAGATTGAGTTCAAGAAGAGTTAACCATGCCAATATTTAAAGAGTACTTAAGATGTGAGGTATATGAATAAGGTAACCCTAAGAAACTGTACTGATGGTTTTAAAGCTTTTCAATTACATATTATGAAAATTTATGCAATGAATACTTGCTAGTGTCTCTCTCATGATGTAAATTAATATTAATTTAATATTAATAATAAAGAAGGAAATTTGACACAAGGAGGTACACACACAAGGAGACTGATCACAAAAGGGGCATAACTTTGTTAAAATATATATAGAGAGAGTAACAGCTTCCCTGCAACTGGGCACGGAGAGTCTGGGGAGACAAGACTCCAGACATCTCTGGCCGGTGGGATCTGCCTATGATCATCCCTTTGAGGATACAGGGAGGCAGCAAGGAACTTCTGGACCCCAGAAGGAGGACAAAAACAGTGGAAAACTGGCAAGTGGCTGCGTGTGTTCGATCGACCTAATCACGCCGGCAACCGTGAGTACAAGCAGCAGTGAGACTGCAAACTGGGAAGGCCTTACCTGTGAACTTTTTTGGTGTTCTTGGACTTGGCGCTCAGTTGAACTGCCTTGGGGAGAGCTTGAGCAAAAGTGTGGAGAATTTTGGGCATTGTCTGGGGCCCCAAAATGAGCCACTGAGCTGGGCTCAGTGAAAGCCATTGTGTGAAAACACTGCTCCGGCAAGCTCTACCCTCAGGGTCCCAGAGCAAGGAACGGGCGGGACAAAGTAACCTAGTGACTGAGCAGCTTAAAGGCAGGGACTGAACTGCCTCACAGCCCTAATCCTTAGGGGCAGAGTGAGACGGTTTTGGCACACTGGAGCCTTGGGCTGCTGCATTGGGTAGAGTCCCCTGATGTCACAGCTCATAGCAACCTCAAACTCCTGGGTTTGCTGCCGCTCAGACCTCTATAAGAGCTGTGCAGTGACTCTAGACCAGTGACCCACAACCACTGGGGCTCCACATTCCCTGACCAGGAACTGCGGGAGCCATGGAACACTGCGTCTCCCTCCTGTGTCCTCCCAGCCTCCACAATAGCTCATCCACCTGACCAGGGACTCTGGTAGCTGCAAGCCCTCTGGAACCCTCCCTGCCTCTGTGCAGAGCCCTTCTCCTGGCCAGAGACTGCTAGAGCCTTGGGTTCTCTGTGCCAAAGTCACTGGGCACCAGGCACTCCCAAAACCGTGCACACCACCTCCAGCCTGTTGCTGGATCCGGGTGTGTCATACACCGGAGCTGCTTCCACAACCAGAACTCCCTAGCTAGAGCAGCCCAAAGGAACGACACAGGGTCACTCCCTACAAAGATCCAGCAACAATAGAGTGATCCCGCTGGGGTCTAATCTTGGAGAGACACCTCCCCAACTCTGAGGACGACCAAAGGCAAAGGTGAAAAGCAATCATGAGGCGAAATCAACAGAAAAACTCTGGCAATATGAATAATAAGGGTAGATCAACTCCCCCAAGGATCAATGGGGCAGAAACAGCACAAGACCCCATGCACAAACAAATAGCTGAGA
>CAUYPK010081779.1:0-14561 GCA_963574355.1 Loris lydekkerianus
GGCTCTTTGCCTCTTATCATTATTTTGTATACTGTGGCTCTTTGCCAAGTTTGGATTTTGTTATGCTGCTTCTGAGGAGGGACCTCTGAGGAGCGATCTCCGAGCGCGTAGTCGAACTTGTTCGCCACCCCTGGTCTAGAGCTTTGTCTCTTTGAAAATAAATTTAGTTTGAAAAATGTAATGTACACATATAGAATGGCCAGAAAAACAAATATACAATACACTACATACAATTTAGGGTCAAATAATATACAAAGAATAGTTTTAAAATTAGGCAGAATTTTAAAATTCCAAATTGAAAAATGTAAAAAATATGTAAAAATTTCAAGAAAGCTATAAAACTCCCACCCTACTTTTAAAAGCTTTAAAATGTCTATAAAGACACTTAGAAATCATTTCAAGATTTGTGCTAGAATAACGCACATCCTAAATTCTAGCATATGTTTTAATACTTGCAGAACTTATAAAACAAAAAAAAGGTACTTCATATGCTGTTTGCTAGGTACACATAACAAACAAAAAGATAAAACTTTTTTTCTTTTCCAAAAGTAGTGATACTTAATAAGGGCAGGGAGATGGGTAATCAAATATCCACCCAGCATCTCTGTAAGTGTCAGAGAGTAGTTTGGTTTAGGGTATAATAAGAACGGGGGACGGTACAAATCAACTGTAGTTCTGCCTGGACACACAAAGCAAGAAGGTAAGAGAGGACTGCTAAACAGAGCCCTCCTTCTCTATGGGGTAGATGAGCAAATTGTTGAAATACAAATAGGTTAGGATATGCAGGGTGTGGGTGAGGATTGTTAGTCCAGGAGGAAGAAAACTGTGTTCAAAATCGGGAAGCCTAAGGTGTGTTGTATTCCAGAAGGGTAGGTACTCAGAGAAACGGAAGTACAAGACAAGTCACAGGCCATGGCATAAAGGGTCTCAAAGAGCCCAAACAATTAAAATGTATTTGAAAATATTAGAAACCATCAGATAACATTGAAATAATTAAATTTATATTCAAGAAAATGAATGACAGAAAGGTGGATGGGTGAGGTGGAAGTGCACAATCTCAAGATTCAGAGACTGGGTCTTATAAAAACCCAGGTGGCGCTGCCAGGCCCGGGGGCTGACGCCTGTAATCCCAGCACTCTGGGAGGCCAAGGTGGGTGGATTGCTTGAGTTCATGAGTTTGAAATCAGCCTGAGCAAAAGCAAGGCCCCTGTCTCTACTAAACAGAAAAACTGACGCAAGAGGATCGCTTGAGCCTAAGAGTTGGAGGTTGTTGTGAGCTATGACGCTCTACCCAGGGCAACAACAGCTTGAGACTCTGTCTCAAAACAAACAAACAAAAAACTGGGTGGTGACAATGAGGTTCTGAACCAATAGAATGGTGAGGGGACTTAGAGCAGCAGGAAAACCCAGAGATATTTTAGAGGTAAAATAAGTAGATCTTGGTAACATCAAGAACATGGAGAAAAGAGTTTAGAAAGAACCAGGATGCCTTCAGTCTTTGTTTTTTTGTTCGTTTTGTTTTGTTTCTACCTTGCTGAATAGCTGCATGGCATTGCCATTCTCCAAAAACAGTCTTTGGAAGAATTATGGAGGCGGCATAAATAATTAACAAAAATGAGCTATTTTCACATATGTCTCGTACAGTGTAGTTTTGGTTGCTGTAGCTCTGCATTTTTTCCAATGTATCCTGGTTTTCAACAGAAAAGTAAAGATTTCAGTGTGGGTAAGTGTATATTTTGACTACGTTACTAGTACAGGACTTAAGTAATTCTTCCGCATGGACTGGGGCCTCTTTGGAGTTTTTCTACCAAAGTAGTTTTAGAGCAGCACAAAGCAAAATAAGATTGGAAAAATTTCCTAGGGCCTGATGGTGAACATGTGTAGCCTACTAAAGGCTTTATTATCCCATGTTTTGAGTATTCGGCAAGAACTTTAGAAAAAGTCATTCACTTCTGCTCTCTTCTCTAATAATTCTTAGAGGAAACGTCCGGCCTTTCACCATCCCTTTGTCTCTGCCAGTCCAACAACAGAGAGCTAAAACCAGGGCAATGCTTTACACAGGATTGTTCTGCAAAATGCTTTCAGAATTCAGTGTTTCTCGACTACGCCTAGAATATTTCTGGGCCTTCTCTTCCACGTTAGAGATGAGATTGATACTCAGATTACAGGAATTCTGTGCATTTCTCCTCTCTCACCTCTCTTTTACTTCTTCTTACTAGCTGAAGACTCACAGGGCTAGAATTGAATTCGTTTTTTTACTGTTTTTACAGACATATTGTTTTGGGAAGAGGACAGCAAAAAGAAGAGGACTGGTTTGCAGATTATTTTTGCATGTTAAAACAGACATTTTGAGAAGCACTGGATATCATCTGTCTGGATTTTGAAAGAAATGCTGTCCAGAATTATCAACTTAAGAGTTAATCTGCAAAGAGTTGATAGTTGAAACCACGGAAATGATAAGTGCATTAAGTAGAAGGGAAGTACATTAAAGCAGAACAGTGGGAGAAGAGAATGAGAGGATGAAGAGTTTTTTGTGAAGATGAGAAAGACAGAGTGGTTAATGATTTGAAAATTAACAGGAAAAATATGAAAGAATGCTATGGCAGAAAGCAACCAAAGAGACACACACAGAAGAAAAATACACAATTTTAAGAAGGAAAGTAGAGAACATTGTCTCATAAATTAAAAGCTATAGCTTTGGTACTAAAATATGTAAGTATCCTGGGTTCATTTCTCAATCACCTATTTTCAAAAATTCTTTTCAATACATTTGGAGCTTAAAGCAAGATTAGTTCAGTAAAGTAAAAAAGACAAAGTGAAAAATGATAACAGAGAAAAAGTGCCACGATGTTTCTTTTTTGTTCCTGTGGGAGGGGTCCTCAAACTACGGCCTGCGGGCCACATGCGGCAGTGTGATTGTATTTGTTCCCGTTTTGTTTTTTTACTTCAAAATACGATACGTGCAGTGTGCCTAGGAATTTCTTCATATTTTTTTTTTTTTTTTTTTTTTTTTTTTTAAACTATAGTCTGGCCCTCCAATGGTCTGAGGGACAGTGAATTGGCCCCTGTTTAAAAACTTTGAGGACCCCTGGTCTGCTAACAGACTTCTCCAACCCATGGAGCTCACAATTGGCTCAGCCTGAGGACTGATACAACCAACTCGCTCTACAATTATAATAATTTCTTTTATGTATCATCAGAACATTAACATTTACACATGAATAGAGTAGATTAATGACATTCCCATTTTATCAGCGTGTCATATGTTTATAAATACAGAACCTTCTACCATTCATCTTTATTCTCTGCCTTATCGCTACAGTTAAGAAAAAAAAATGGATGGAATTTTAATACTGTAAAACCTCCGTAAACATTTTCCTACAGCAATCAAGGTGGATATCCAGTAAATCAAATTTCTCTGCATTAGCTAAGAGTTTAAATGCTGATTTTGTGAAGGGCCTTTAAGGACATGTATCAGGTATGCATGAATGTGGTATAAAATTGATGTATCTTAAATAACCCTCTGCATTTTAAATAAAAAGAAAAATACAACTTCATATAAATGCTCCTATGAAACAAATCTATTGTATTACAGACTTACAAATAATAACAGACTTTACGAGTTGCCATAAAATATTTATTGTATATATTTCTTATACTTCATAATAAAATGTTTCTTCTTTTCAATACGTAAAATTCTCACAAATATGATTCAGCCTCCTTATGTAATTCGTAAATTTATCTTTTAAACATTTAATTAAAATCCTTTAAGTACCTTCATAAACTCTAATATTTTCGAGGTGCCTAAAATGATAACATTAACAATGTTGTCTGATATTATGTATATTCGTAGTTTAGTTTATTGAAGGCAGGTGATTTCATTCTGTACAAGGAAAATAAAGAAAAAAATCATAGAATCAAGATTTCACTGCAGAGTTTATCTCTGTTAAACAATATTCTCTATAAACTTTGGTGAAGGGTGGTGCCTGTGGCTTAAGGAGTAGGGTGCCAGCCCCATATACCTCTGGGTGGCAGGTTCAAACCTGGCCCCAGCCAAAAATAAAAAAAAAACTTTGCAGAAATAAATGATTTGTTTATTAAAATTGGCAATTTCTTATCAACTATAATGGCAACTTCAATATAGCACACGTAAGTCGATCAAAAAGAAATTATTAAAATTAATTCATAGTACCCTACCTTTGTCCCTTCCTGTTCATTCAGGAATGGTGGCTGCAAAGCACAGGCCTATGGCTAGGCTAGGAAGTTTTGTTGTCTCTGTAACTGTATACAGTCCTATGGCAACTAAGGGCCATGCATTAGGGAAAAAGAAAAGTTTCATGTCAGCTGCATTTGAGAATTAATCGTACTATTAATTAATTATTTTGAATTGTACTCACCAGACAATAAATTTACCAGATTGTTTTACATATGGTGAAATTAATAGCTGAACTCAAAATCATTGTATCAATTTATATATACATATATATATATATATATATATATATATATATTTTTTTTTTTTTTGAGACAGAGTCTCACTTGTTACCCTTGTTAGAGTGCTCTGGAGTCACAGCTCACGGCAACCTCAAACTCTTGGGCTCAAGCGATTTTCTTGTCTCAGCTTCCCAAGTAGCTGGGACTACAGGTGCCTACAACAATGCCTGGCTATTTTTAGAGACTGGGTCTCCCTCTTACTCAGGCTGGTCCGAAACCTGTGAGCTCAGCAATCCACCCACTTTAGCCTCCCAGAGTGCTAGGATTATAGGCATGAACCACTGTTCCTAGCTCATATCAATTTTTAGTTGAAATCAATTCAGTCTTCAAATAAATAGTGTTTGTGGAGATATAATCCAAATTTTTCATGGGAGTAATAAAGTAGAATGAACTGAAACCATCATTTTCCTGGGAAACTACATCATCACTACATGATAGGACTTTTTCAGATTCATTATGATCTTATGGGACCAACATCCTATAAGGTAGGTGGCACATCATTGACCAAAATGTCATGATATGGCACATGACTGTATTTATGTTTAGGACTTACAATGGGGTAGGCTATGTCCGTGTGTTTTTTACATATTCTTTTTTCATATTATCTCACAAGAAAATAATAAGGAAAGAAATATCAGCTTATTTTTTAGCATATGAGTAAACAGTTAGCATCATTTTTGAAAAATCCACTAGTGAAACAGAATAAAAATTATTCCCTACAAGTTTAAAGGTTGACTATTCAATCCTGGCAATTGTGCTTCAAGACAGTCATTCATACAATATTGCTGTTAAATTCAGAACTTCAGGAAGAAAACTGATAGTGCCTTGGATATTACAAAATTATGCATACCCCTAGACTAAGAAATTTCATGTCTGGGACTTTACCCTAATGTAGAAATCAGAATGCTTTTTCTGTAATGTTTCAGTTAGTGATGTTTTAGGCTTTGCCGGCCACAAGGTCACTGTCACCATTCTTCAATTCTGCTATTGCAACATACAAGCTGTCACAGACAAAGCATAAAGGAGCCTGGCTGTGTTCTGGTAAAATATTATTTACAGAAGCAGGCAGGAAGCTGTAGGTTGATGACCTCTGTCCTGATGAATTAAGCTAAGTTAGAAAGATTGATTATATGCATATTCTGAAAACATGTTAGTTCTAACAACCAAGAATTAAACCACAACCCCAATTCTTAATAGGACAAAAATAAAGTAATTATTGAAAATCCACATAATTCCATGATGTTGGTCTATTTAAACTTAGTAGTATTAGGAAAATAGAAAATAAAATTATATATAAAGTATGATCTTAATTTTATCACATATTCAATATGCAGATCTTTAAAGGAAATTTAACTTCTTACTGGACTTCATTAAAAATGAAACAAAACAAGTTGTATGGGGGAGTTAGCTTCAATATTTGACAGCAAACTTGAATATAGTAACAAAACCCAAATTAATGTATGGAAAGTCTTAACGTAGTAAGATTGCCAGCATTCCCAAAATTAATCTACGAATTCTAGTAATAAATAATAATGGTAAAAACTGGTTTTCTTAGACCTTGATGAAAAATAATAGCCAAGATAGTTTTGAATAAGAACAAGGCTGTTGTTCTTACATCATGAGATATTAAAAATTATTAAAAAGCCTTTATAATTATGAGAGGGAGACATGAATAGAATGGTAAATAACATAAAACAGTCAGTGGAAAAGTTGCCATGTGCTAAACATCCGCTCATAAGTGCTGATGTTGAATTTTATCTGAGCCTGGTATTATTAGCATGCAGCAATATTTAAAGGAAACAGCCCCATGTTGTTTTGTTTTCTGAAATCCCCACACACTTTTATATCAAGGAAATGCCTAAATTCCAAACCTGCCCTTGTATAGCCTGAAACAGGACCCTTCTGCACTCTTCCTTACGACTCCCCAAAACTCCTAGATAACTCTCTTATTTACCCGCCTCTTTAAAAATCTCAGGCTCATTTTCTTTCCTTGGAAATGTCCTTCATTAATAAATTTTCACCGAATTGCAAAGACTTAGAGAAATCATCTGTTTAATATTTCAGTACGTTTTGTCTTTAAGTCAAATGGGAAAACATGGACTAATATATGGGCTTGGAAAATTGCTTGTCACTTGTGGATTAAATTTTCTTTTCTTTCCTTACTATGTAGACATAAATAAATTATAAATGTATGTGGAGAAAGAGTAAGGATTACATTTCTAAGAAAAATATAGGAGGATAGTTGTGTGGCTTCCTGATAGAAAAAATCTTTCCGTACACAAGACACAAAAATACAAATCAAAAAGTAAAAGAATAATATGTTTGAGTCTACCAAAATTAAAAATGTGTGATTCAAGAGAGATCGTAAACATTGAAAAACAGTGAATGGATTTGAATAAAATCTCCACGCTGGAGTTTATTGTGTAGTTTCTTACAGTTATATTATGTTAAAATTATTTTGTAATAAAAAATAAGCAAATTTTGGACTTAATCCTCATCAATCTTCTGTGTGGTGTGGAATATTCCATTCATTCAGAACTCTCAGCAATTACTCATTAGTACTATCCTCCCAGATCAAGCAGCGTCCATGGCTAGAATTACATTCTGCCTGTTTTAGCAATCTGATTTTAAATCTTTCTAAATAATCGGGGAGAAGAGACAATAGTCTGAATTACTATAATACATCTTTGCACTAGCAATGAAGGATATTTCCTCAGTGTAGGCTCTGAGAGACCCTGGTGGTATTTCTGTGTCCTGTCTTATCAACTGGACGATGACCCAGGTCATCTCACGTCAGTCCACAGCAGGGCTCCTCCTCTCCATGGGCAGTGTGCTAGTCTCTCATTAATGCTGCAACAGCTCCCATATCCAGGTTCTTTTAAAGTTTGCTCTTAGAAATAATGAAATGATAGATGTGAAAGGGTTATAAAAATGATAAGCTCTGTTTTGCAAAAGAATGTTAAAAAAACATAGGAAGACAGAGAAGACTTCTCACTGAGAATACAAATTCAACAGTGTAGAAGAGAGAATGATGAAAGCACTCTGGATCTGTACTTCACTGTTTCTTCCTAAAATCACCAAGGGATTCCACATTCTATTACTTCATTTTATCCTTGTAAACTGGTGTCCAGTGGAGAGTGGATTTTAAGATTTTTCAAATTAGAGAACTGCCAGATTGGAGGTTACAATGATCTCCTGCCTAATTGACTAGTGGCTGATATATTTCTTGGGGCAGATTTTCTTTTATTCTGGGAGTAACAACTTGGTGATCCAACCTTTTAAATCATACAGATGTTAGGCAAATAACTATTATTTTAAAGTACCAATTCAGTGCAATAATCTAAATTGTTACGTATTTATAATAAATGTGAAGTGGGTTATTTAATAGGATGACTTATTATGTTTATAAGGCAATAGGATTATGGGGATAAAAATATTGAGCAATGGGTTGAGTTGTGTTCTGCCAATAGATATGCTGAAGTCCTAACCTGTGAATGTGACCTTACTTGGAAATGGGGTCTTGGGGGATATAATCTAGGTAAACTGAGGTCATACTCAATTCGAGTGGGACCTATTTGAATGGCAGGTATCTTTACAAGAAGAGGGAAATTTGGATACAGAGATATACAGGGAAGAAAAGCATGGGAAGTGAAGGCAGGGATTGGAGTGATGTGTCTCCAAGTCAAGGATTGCCAGCAACCACCAGAAGCTAGAAGAGAGACATGATCATATCATCCCTCAGCAGCTTCAGAAGGAGCAAACCTTGTGAAAACTGTTGTCAGACCTCTGGGTTCTAGAATTGTGAGAATAAATTTCTGTTGTTCTAAGCCCCCTGGTTTTCAGTACTTTGTTATGGCTATCTTAGGAAACTCTTGTAAGTCAGAGTTACTTTAATTTTTTTAGTTGAGTATAATTTTCCAAGAATCTGGGTTTAGAACAACTAATGCTTGAAATATATTCAGTCTTTGTGGTGGTATCTGGAGTTGCATTGGGTGGGGGGCGACCATATAGGCAGAGAGACGGAGAGAATTTTGGTTTAAGCAATTGCTTAATGTTTATTAGTTACCTAGACATTATTGAGCCAGAAGAGATAAGCAGATCTAATTTTCTCTTAAAGTCTCACTTGTTTATAGGTGAGCTGGAATGAGATATTTCGGGGAAGGTACAGATTTGTGAACACACTCTGCTATTGCTGACCATTTGACTCAGACCACATCATATTCATAGAAGCAGGAGTTAAAAAGTAGAAGTTAAATTCTAAAGCAATGGATATTCTCACTGCCAATCATTCTGAAGTTTAAGTAGAAGGAAATGAGCTAAGGAAATGAGCTAGAACTTGGACTCTATGGAACCAGGGGTGAGGAAGAGTCTTCCTTTGGTCTCTGTGAAGAAAATAAAGTAGGGCGCCGTCTTCTAGGCACAGAGAAAATGTATATTTCCTATGATGTGAGGTGAGCTAGAACTCTGCATGTAAAGATCTATGTGGATGGTTAGGTAACGACTTGAGATTTTTTGTTCTGTGTAATTTAGAAATAGTCCCTGCTAGTAATGGTTTGGTACTACATTTTTTTTTTTTTTTCATAGTGATATTTTTTATTATCTTTGCTGCTACTTTCTGCTTGTTTTGTTTTGTTTTGTTTTTTTGTTTTTGGCCAGGGCTGGGTTTGAATCCACCACCTCTGGCATATGGGGCCGGCGCCCTACCCCTTTGAGCCACAGGCACTGCCCGATGCTATGTTTTTTAATATATGCTGCCTCCTGGTATGAGTTGTGTTGACAAAAAAAGATTGAATAGTGAAATTTTCAGTGGTCATCAACAACGAAGAAAACTGTACCTAGCAGTTAACCTGGGGGCAGACATAGGAATGTGACAACAAAATGAGAAGACAGGAGGAAGAGGAGTAGGTTTTTCCTAGAGCTTCAGTGAAACTTTCCAGGGAAGCTTCAGAAATATGTAGGTCACTGTTAAGTAGTCCAATTTTTTTTTTTTTGTTTGTTTGTTTTTACATACGGCATAGAGAGAGCTTTAAATAGAACACTTTAAATGTCCAATTCCTGTCATAATATGCATTTTCATAGATGTGACCTGGTGAGGCTAAATTCTTACAACATCCAGATGTGTCTGACACATGGTAAGTGTTCAGCAAACACAAACTTAATTAAGGCTGTCTTAAGGTTAAAGCAAATAAGTAATAAAAGAAAAATTGGTAAGGTAGAAGTTGAGACTTGATTACATGAGTCTTTGATAGTTATTCTTCAAAAGTGGTCCCCAAATTCCTCCCTTTTTCTGTACAGAGATGTTACTCCTCACTCCAAGAAATGGAACTGTTTCTCCTCTCCTTTGGGTCTGGGCTGGCCACACAGGCTGCTTTGACCTATAGATTGTGGCTAAAGAGACATCCTGAATTAAGTGACAGCAGGACTTAAGTTGACTGGCAGCTTCCGCATCTTCCCTCTATAAGCTCTTGGGTTGTCCTTTGTGGAGACCCAAGTCCCTAATTCCAACAAGCCTAGCCATGTGCTGAAGCAACGTGGAAAAAAACTGGAGTGCTCTCATCAACCTCCCCAGAGCAGCGTCTAATCTAAGGGCAGCACCAACCAGCCCGCCACGTGAGAAAGCAATCGCACATCCCATCCGAGGTCCAGAGAGCAGTAACTCCATTAAACATCACGTGGAGGAGAACTGCCTGGTTGAGTCCAGTAACGCACAGAATCACTAAAGATGATAAATAGATGTTTTAAGCCACTTAGTTACGGGACAGGGAGAGGTGTGATTTCTTACCCAGCAATGATTTACTAAAACAAATCTTTTTAGCTCTGTTAATTTTTTAATGGCTCCTCATTGGCCAACTTGATAAAAACGAATCTTAATAGCCATAGGATTATGCTGCCAAATCCATCCAGTGAATTTATTTATTTATTTATTTATTTTTTCATCCAGTGAATTTAAAAAGACAGTTTTGATTCCATATGAAATGGAAATAGAAATGCTTTGTCACTTATTTTTTTTCTTTTTTTTTTTTTGCCATTGAAAAGATAAAAAGAAAATAATCAATGCTCTGAACTTGTTGGAATGTTGATGATCCAATGATGAAAACTCTTCTGAGTATCATCATGACTCCACTGACACATTAGACAAAAATGCCTGCAGATTCTCCGTCCATTCTTTATATATGTATGGAACTTTAAAGTCATTTGAAATTTCTAATTCGTGTATTTGTATAAGATTACATATTTTACTGTTTCAATTATCTAATTATTGTTGTTTAAATTGGACTTAAGTTTAAAATGTTCACAATCTAGTTTAATGTAGAATTCAGAAAGTGAGAGTGCTGGCATCATGTGTGCATGACATTAATATGGACCCAAGAAAAATGGGTTGAATACAACTTATTGCTTTTATTTTATTTGTACCTGTCTCGAAAATAATGTCCTCTGTCTTTGATTTGGGTTGGGAGTTGTTTGGATTTTGTTTTGCATAAAATGATTAGCAAAATAGAGGTTATGTATATATTGTGGAGATAGGAAGCACATAAACATTATAACTAGGTACACTAAATGGAGTGTCCTTCATCATTGCCGAATTATTCACAAAATGGCAAATTTTATTCTTGTATGAACAATAAAGATTGGCAACCAACCCAATTGTAACAAGTGGATGGTTTTTCAGACTTCATCTATGATTACATTTCTCTCAAAAATTTACGTGGAATGAAAATGACACCATAATGCCCAAATGAAAGCAATAGACTCAAGGAAAATTATGACTCTCTAGAGACTATTAAAGATCTCCAAACACTTTTATAGAAAATGAACCATTTTAAAATCAGCTTTTATAAAACAAATTCATACGATCTTCTCTCTCTGATTTTAAGTTAAACTGACTTAGTAAAAATTAGAGATTATCTCTGACACATTTTTGGTAAAATGAAGAAATGGAAGAAGGTTTGATTTTCAGATCGTGTGATGTTCAGCAAGGTCGATTAAATCTAAGTGATAATCCCGAGTAATCCTGAGTAACAACATTTAACACTTCACTCGTCACTTATAAAGAACAAGCCAAAATAGTGAACTGAAACATGAAATTATCAATGGTCAAATATAATACAATACAAAACAAATGCAATGAAAAACCTTTGATTTCTCTCATGTGAGCTTCTTTCCTCTGAGCACCCCGAGCTATATTTTGCAGAAGTATAGTTTATCTTTACAAAGATGAAAATCCATCACACAGTTCTTTAGAAATTATAATGATTGAAATAGTATTTAAAAAAAAGAAAAAAGTGGGAGGGATTACTCTAAAAAAAACACACAAAGAAATTACAATGGTTCAAGAAAGGATAATATATACCTGGTATCACTCTTTGCCTAATTCAAACTATTTTTTTTTTTCCAATTTATTTCTATTGATGAGTTGGGGAACTGCCTTGTAGTTAATATAACAGTCCTGAATTTTTAAATAGGCTGTGCTTCATTGATGAAAATTGGACATGTTATTTAAACTAAGATAACAAAATCTGAAGGCAAGAAAATCAACAGCAACTATATTCTTTCATGTAAATAGTTCACACATGAGTGACCACTTTGCTATTATTCTTCTAACATTATTTATGTATTTTATTTGATATATTATTATGTAAAATATTTTAGAAATACATTTTTTTAATCAAATAAATTGCTCTCTTCTGTGTATAGGGTATTTTCATAAGATGACATATTACTGATGCAATAAGAGATACACTATTATGTGCACACATTACACAAGATATCAGCTTTCATTTTAAAAAATCACATAATCATTTAGATTAAGAAAACAGAAGTTACAAAACACCTATATTAACTCTTATAGCAAGTATAATCATCGGTGTGCCACCAACCCACACCCATTCCTGGAAGGTTATATAAAACCATAATAATCATTGAGGTAATGTGTTGGTTACTTATTGCCTCATCCAAGCCAGAACACCAGCCAATAGTTTGGAATAGCTGTTCTTGCTCATAGTTGTTTGGGGCAGGAGTGGAGCAGAACTCATAGAGCTGAGCTCAGCTCTGCTCCCCTGCCACACTGGAAAGGCGAACATGAGTAAGGCTAGAGGTTTCTATATGGCTTCATTCACCTGCCCACAACCTGTGTTGTGCTGGCACAAACGTATGTGGTCTGGCTAGTAGCTAGCTTGCTCTTTTCCCTGTTTTGGTTGGAGATTTGGTTCTCCTTCACTAGAACTCCTTCTCCACTTGATTTCTTTTCCACCAGGATCTTTCTCTCTATCCAGCCTCTCTCCATAGCAGGATAGCTTAGATGTCTTTACATGGAGGCTCTGATTCAGCAGAAACTGAATATCTCTTACATTTCGATCTCAAAAGTCCTAGAACATTATTTCCTACACTGTGTTGATAAAAGAAAGTCAGAATGCCAGGACAAACCTAAAGATGGAAAAATGCATTTGACCTCCAGAAGGGTAGAAGCAACAAAGACGTGGCAAAGAGGTAAGGCCTAAGGTAGGCCACAGTCACTGGAAGTCATTTTTAATAATCTGTTTCTGGACACCTTTTAAACAAATGGTATGCATAAGTTTCCTAATTATTGTTTTTTTTTATTGTAACAAATTATGTAACTCTTTGGACAAGTGTTGTATGAGTTAGCTAAATGCCTGCTGTTTTGTTTTGGGTTGTTTTGTGTTTTTGGATGTGCTTTTAGACTAGGCATTTGACTAGGAAAAATTTAACTTGAATTGTTTTTAAGCTTCTATTCAAAGACTATGGAGCAAAAAGAAAAAGTTTAACATTTTTAAAAAATGAAGCATTTGACCTCCTGCCAGGAACTCCACCAGCAATTGCATGGCCCTGTGCCCTATGCCAGCCCGGCCAGGGACTCTGCTGGCAACCGTGCAGCCCCGCACCCCACGCCAGCCAGGCCTCCCTCACCTCCCTCCAGGGACTCCACTGGCAACAGTGCAGCCCCACGTCCTCTGGGCCTTGACACATCTACCCTGGCCAGGGAACCCCCAGGAAACCGCACAGACCTGCACTCTGCACTCACTGGGCCTCAGCCAGCCCTGGCCAGGAACTCCAGGAACTGCGCAACCTGAGTCCTCTCTCTACACCTGCCCGGACTGTCTGGCCAGGGACTCTGGAAGCTGCACGACCCACACCCTCTCTCCAGAGCCCTCCCTTCCTCTGTGTGGAGCCCTCCTCCTGGTCATAGACTGCTGGAGCCCCAGGCTCTCTGTGCCAAAGTCACCAGGCACCAGCTAGTCCCAGAACTGTGTGCACCATACCCAACCCCGTTCCTGGATCTGGGTGTGCCACACTCTGGAGCTGCTCACACAGCCAGAACTCTCTGGCTGGGAAAGTCTCAGAGGAGCTACACAGGGTCACTCCCTACAACGATCCAGCAGCAATAGAGTGATCCTGCAGGTGTCTAATCTTGGAGAGACACCTCCCCAACTCTGAGGACGGCCAGAGGCAATGGTGGAAAACAATTAGGAGGGAGAATCAATGGAAAAACTGCGACAATATGAATAATCAGAGTAGATCAACTCCCCCAAAGAACAACAAAGCAGACACAGCATAAGATCCCATGAATAAACAAATGACTGAGATGTCAAAAATTGAATTAAGAATCTGGATAGCAAATAAGATTGAATTAGAATTTCAAGCAATAATCCAAAAGATATCTCAAGAATTCAATGAATTCAAAGATAAAATGACCTAAGATTTTCGCACATTGAGATAAGAAGTTGCAGCCCTCAAAGATCTGAGAAATACAGTAGAATCCCTCAGTAACAGAATGGAGCAAGCAGAAGAAATGATTTCTGACATTGAAGACAAAGCTTTCAAACACTCCCAAACTTTCAAAGAGGACGAAAAATGGTGGGCAAAAACTGATCATTCTCACAGAGAGCTCATGGATAATTTGAAGAAAACAAATATATGTATTATAGGGGTCCCTGAAAGTGATGAAGTGGCTTCACAAGGCACAGAGTCTCTTCTTCATGAGATTATGAAAGAGAACTTTCCAGAAATGCCAAGAGATTCTGAAATTCAGATAGCAGACAGTTTCAGAT
>CAUYPK010081781.1:0-13916 GCA_963574355.1 Loris lydekkerianus
TAAATGGTTTATTCACTTTATTAAAGTTGCCATTTTACAGTTTTTCTTTAGCAATAAATATTGAAAAGCATTTAACCTACTGATTCCTCAATTATTGTAATTGTTTTGGGTATATATTTTTATTTTTGAAATTTACCAGTGGCTACTGCATTTTCCACCCCAGCTTATACTCGAGTCACTAAGTTTTCCCAGTTTTTAGGGTAAAATTAAGGGGGTCGGCTTATACTTGAGTCAGCTTATACTTGAGTATATACGGTACTCTAGATCTGACTCTCTTCAAAATCTACACTCTATTAGGGTGTAGTTGTAGTAGAAGGAAATGTTTCTTAATATAGGCTTATGAGATATGAGGTTTTCATGATAAATTCTTTACCAGAGAATCATAATAATTTGATGGTGTCTGGGTTCAGAAGCTCAGGATCTGGATCACTCTTTCCCAGGTGAGTGACCACAGGGAAATCACAGAGCCTTCCTCAGTTCTTGTCTACCTACTTGAAAAATAAAAACCAAGAGTATTTCAAAGGAAGACACTATTATGTTATAATACTTTGAAAATTGTGACACAGTATTCTACAAATATTGTAGTTGTTATTTAAAGAGTTCTTGAGGGGAATTTCAATGCAAATAAAAAATTTAAAACATAAATTTAAGGGCAGCACCTGTGGCTCAAGAAGTAGGTCTCCGGCCCCATATACCGGGGGTGGCAGGTTCAAGCCCAGCCCTGGCCAACACTACAAACAAACAAACAAATAAACCCCATAAATTAAAAAAATAAAGCTAGAGAGAACAAAATAAGAAATTGTCAGTATGAACTCTAAACAAAGAAAGTAATTTAGATATTTCCTGAGGATTATTAGCTAGGTGCACAGGGATAAGCTAGATTCAGTGGATGGGTTTTTAAAAACAACAAATGCTCATGGTCCATGTTCTCAAAAAAATTTCTTTCCTAAGGCAAATACTGTGTATGTATATATATGCACATATACAACAAACAATTAAAATTTTGTGTATTTTACATTATATATACACGTGTGTATAGATATGTGTATATATGTGTATGTATTTACAGTATACATACTATATACACTACATATAACATATATACATATATATAAGATACATATATAGTATATAATAGTATGCACATTCAGGCATACTATTAAAATACTACATATATTAATATGTATAATTCACTTAATTTTCTACCTTGGCAATTTTCAACTTCTTTCTCCCTTAGAACTTGGCAAAGAATTGATTACATTTTATAATTGTGTCCTTATATATGTGTCTTATTGGCTTTATTATAGCATTCCTAGCATCTAGGAATAAAACTTTGCATTTCAAAAATTAATGTGGAAAGAACGAAAAGAGAGAAAGAAGAAGGGAGGGAAGGAGGGAAAGAAGAACAGCAAGAGAAGGAATCCAGTTCACTGTGTAAATGCTTGATTTCTCTGGAGAATTTTTCTCAACTAAGAGCAATTTTCAAATTCTGAATCACAATGACTACCTCTCTACAGGTATTCCAGTTCCCTTACACATGTATTTCACCCCTTTATCATCCTCTTCCTTGTGGCTATTTCCAGCCCATAACTCCATGCTGATCTATCACCCAATGTATTTCTTTAATAAAAATATATTGAACAAATAAATCATGGTAACATCATACTAGCCAGTGAACTTTCAAACTATGTTTCTATGATTGTGAAGACTTTTCAATAAGGACTGGCAGACCAACGCTAAACATGTGGTCTAGTAAAACAAGATGCGTCTCAGTTTGGAAAACTTTCTTACTTACCAGATCTGTGAATTTAAGTATGTTAACTAGTGTCTCTAGTCTCAGCTTCTCATTTATAAAATGGGTGTTCACGCCTGTAATATTAGCATTTTCAGAGGCTGAGTCAGGATCATTTGAAGGATCATTTGAAGTCAGGAGTTTGAGACCTGTCTAAGCAAAATTGGGACCCTATCTCTACAAAAAATAGAAAAATTAGCTGGACATGGTGGTATGGGCCTATAATCCTAGCTACTCCAGAGGCTGAGTTGGGCAGATTGCTTGAGCCCAGGAGTTTGAGATTGCAGTGAGCTGCAAATGAACTCTAGCCTGGGTGACAGAGTGAGACCCTGTCTTAATGAAAAAAAAAAAAAAAAAATTAAATAATATCCATGACTTTTTGTCAAATGAATATTACAAATATTATAGGTAATAAATTGACTAGTAATTTAGAAAAGAGACATGCAATCACATACTAGCCATACCTGAAACTATAGTAAGAATATAGTAAATGTTAATCAATTGCTTGAACCGTAGATATTGAAACATTTCCAAACCATATGAAATGATTAATAACTATTACTTGATGGTGGTTTTGCTGTTGGTCAGATTTTCACATCTGATCTCATTTCCCTGGTTGGAGAGTGGAATAGTGATACACTGTGATATTAAACACATTCAGGCATACTATTAAAAGAAAAGCTAGTCTGAAGATCTTAGAAGAACACTATAAACAGCTAAACCTAGTGGATAACAGCAAAAGGAAGTTCTTGAGAAATGTTCTTGTTACATAGATCTAATTGGGTTGTTGTAAATTAGTGCAAGTTTTGTGATGGATCAGCCTAATGAGGCTTGAGAGAAACCAAGATAAAAGTAAGTTCCATGCGGGTTGGAAAGTGACATATGGAGGCGGCATTGAGGCAGCCCTGTTCATGTCCTCACATGAATTTCATGTAAAGCAGAGGGGCTGAACAGTAGTATTTCCGTTAAAAAATATCCCAGCTCCTCAGAAGGAGAAACTCATGTTTTTTTATTTGAGTTTTTAGTGAATCTACTCATTTCACTACTGACTTCCTGAACATACCCTGAAGAATGGTGACTGTTTGAACTCATGATGAACTCCACACATCTCCTTTTATTCATAAAATTACTTTTGTGAAAAGACTTCAAGGAATTCCTAAAGCATGAACACTCATTCAGACAGTGGGTCAAATCTTGAAAATCTTATTTGGTTGTTGATGGCGTTCAGAAAGACTGATGTTGTCCCTGTATAAAAGTGCCCTTGCACGTGACTGTTTGCCTAGTATCCCTCCCCTTGTGCATGTTGGCTCTCCTTTGGCACACTGCCTGTGCTCTCTGCAACTCCTCATTATCACATCACAAGCTCTAGGACAGCTGAGCTTAAAATCCCTAACTGGAAGCCTGACCCTTTCAGAGCTCTTTTTGTTACTCTGAACAGGGCTGAATTACAGAAGTGGAATGAAGCAGATCTTATTTCATGCACTGACTGTTCTCCTTCAGATAGGTGCAGAGCGCTGCAAACCCAACTATATGATACCAACGAATTGAGCATCCAGACACACTTGTAAGAGTCAAGGCTTAGGCCACCTGAATGTAGCTGGTATCTGTCTTTGGTGAGCTTTCATGTTTTCTTACCAACAGAGCTACTTTTATGTCCTTCCACTATACAATGAGTTCATATGAGGACAGACATTCCTTACTTAATGCCACGCCTTTTCAGAGACTTTAAAGGCAGGATATGCTTACGTTGCTCACAGGACCGACAGTATCAAATGTTGTTCTAAGATAGATTTGTATTTACATAACCCCTGGTGTTATAACTTAAAGCCTTAAACCACCTCAATGCTCATGACCTATCATGCCACATCAAGACATAAAGCGTCTATAGTCACATTACACTGTAGGCTCCACAGTGTTATTTTCCTGGGAGGCTTAAAGGTTTAGCTAAGTTCTACTCATTGGTTTGCAGTTTCTACTCTCTCCTCTTCCCTCCCTTCGAGGGAAAGTGTTTGAGCCTTAACACTTGCATTGCTTAATAATCAGAAGTGTTTGATTTCTAAAGTAGCTTCTAGTTTTTCATTTTCTTTTGTAACAAACATTTTATGTATGTGCAGCTCTATTCTAATATATCTTTTGAGATTTGTGCAGAAAAGTAAGGCTAAGCAGTTTCTGAATTATAGAGTAGAAACTCAGGATTTTGGAAAGGGTAGCAAGAAACAAGAAAAAGAGAATAAAAAGGAAGAAACAGTGAAGTCACCCGCACCAGTCACTTACCTGAAACTTCTTTAAAAGGGACCTTCAATAAATTAAAAAAAAAAAAAAAAGAAAAAGGGACCTTCACAATCACAGCAGAAGTGTAGCATCAGGGCATTGCCACTGCTGTTGGTCCACATGCCTCTTCTCTGCTGAGGGCCAAGTCATCCCAGAAAAAGGCAAAGAACTTGTCCCAGTTGCATCACATCTGAGAAGGGTGGCTATCTGAGATGGTTTATTTGGTATCAGAGCTATACCATGAAAGGAAACCAGAAGAAATATTAAATCATAAAATTTATAACCATGACTGCAATTTGCTGCCTTGGACTAGAATAAGGCAATAAAGAATAACTTAATAATAAAAATAAAATACTTTCAGTAATAATAGTATTAATAACAATAACACTAATTAAAACTTGGATACTTACTCTTTGCCAGTCACTGTGCTAAGTGTTTCACACTTATTACCTCATCTTTTAATCCTCTAAATCTCTTTTAATCCTCCTATTAACCCCATGAGATATTATCTCCACGCTACAGAAACTGAAGGATTGAAAAGCAAATTAATAGTAGTAATAGTAGTTACAGTGGCAACAACAACCATGCCAATGGTAAACATTGTTTTAAGGGTTTTCCATTTTTAACTAATTTAATCCTCAGTAACAACCCAATAAAACAGGTTCTCGAATTACACAAGAGAAAACTGAGGCATAGCGGCACCTGTGGCTCAAAGGAGTAGGGTGCCAGCCCCATATGCCAGAGGTGGCCGGTTCAAACCCAGCCTCAGTCAAAACTGAAAAAAAAAAAGGAAGAAAGAAAAGAAAACTGAGGCATAAAGAATCCAAATCAATTTCCCAAGGGTTCTCAGTAAATAAATGGTAGTGCTGGGATTTGGACCCAGACTCTTTGGCCTCTGGATCAAGGCTACTAAAAGCATTATGCTCACCCATGTCCTCAGAAGCAAAGTGTAAATAAATACAGATACCGTACATCAAACGTCAGCTCATAACAGTTTTTCATTTATTCTTTCAATAGTAGAACCCAGTGTTGGGATGAATATCAGAGTGTATTGCTGGCTGCTTAAGCTCATCAAATATGCCATAAATGGATCAGCTAAAGACACAGACTTATCCTGATTCACTCAGGACTTTCCCAGTCTCAGGCATCTTTCAGTTCTGGACAAACCAGGACAATTGTTAATAGAAGTGTGGACTAGGAACTAACATTGCTAAGCATACCCATCTTATCTCCGGCCAAACCTCACCATTTGTGGATGTGCCGGTAAGTCTGTGTGTTTTCCAACCAATATATGCTGCTAGGACTGGAAAGACGATCTTAGAAAGCAGTGTCTATCTGGTCAGTGCCTGTGGAACACAAAAACTTAATTAATTGGGACCCCCTAGTCTTACTTCAATATCATTTCTAACTGGACATTACTAAGCAGAGAATTAAGGCCCCCATCATAAGAAGCCTAGCAAACACACTCCACCCCAATGCTCCTGTTCAACACGTAGCAACTTTTTCTAGTGACGTTTAGTATCCTCCATTTTTGCACTGAGGAAGGACTCAGCCAAACGGGATTGAGGTTAAGGAATTCATTTCCACTGAGAAAGAAGTACAACATATGTACCATTTAGTTCTTCCTGGTTTTTTCCCTCTCTATAATACTCCCCAAAAGGCAGCCCCCACTCATCTGGGCAGACAAGCCCAGTCCTACAGGCTGTGACCTTCATGAAGAGTCAACAAGAGCTTTATTCTGAGGGACGCAGAAAGTGGCATTCATACCTCTGCACAGCTTCAGAGCACAGCATCTTCAATTAAGTTTTTATGTTCCACAGGCACTGCCAGATTAGGCCTGCTTTCTAAGACTGTCTTTCTAGTCCTCACAGCATATATGTTGGCTGGAAAAACAGAGACTTACCAGCACACCCACACTTGGTGAGGTGTGGCAAGAGATAGGATGGGAATATTTAGCAATGTCAGTAACCAGTCTCAGTAAATAAATCCCTGCCACCCGAAAATGAAAACTGAAGCATTTGCAATGCAAAGCATGAAAATCCACATTATGTGAAAAGCAAACCTGATTTTCTTGACTGGTTCCCACCTTCTCACAATAAGCATTTCTTGACCATCTATTATATGACTAGTACTGCTCTCGAAGCTTGGAAGGGTACATGTCAGTGAAACAAAAATACGAGATAAAAAGTAGTATGTTCAAGGTGCTAGGAGACACAGAGTAACTTTGACATGGAAATGTTGGAGTAGGAAGCGAGCGTGCTAAGCAGAGTAGGAAAAGAAGAGACTTCTAGGCAGAGAACATGTCATAGGCAAAAGCAACGTGGGTCCATATGGGTCTGGCATTCCGGGGAAATCTCAAATAATTTTCTGTGGCTGGGGTATAGCATGAGACACAAGAACTGTAGGTAATGCTAAAAAAAATAGGTAGCTTTTAAAATTACTTTTGTTTTTTTTTTGTTTGTTTGTTTGTTTTGTTTTTTTTATTTTATTTTATTTTATTTTATTTTTTTATTATAGATAAAAATATGCACCATAGATGTGGCCCAACCCATCATAGCAAGTTTCCCCATCTATGTCAAGAATACAGTGGGCATACAGTAACAATCTTATGATGCTGAAAAGCAACGTTTATTGAGCACTCACTATGTTCCAGGCACTGTGCTACAAGTTCTACCTGGGTTTTCTCTAGTTAGCATAATTAAGCTACTACTATAAAAATGTTTTCCAAAACAAAATAAAACATTATTGAGAAGAATGGCAATAGTTTACATTCTTGCCAATGTCTTTAAGATCTGCCTTAAATATAGCTGGTTATAATGTCTGTGTCTGCATTAGAAATGTGTTAACTTATTTTGGTTAAACTGACTTGCTATGTATCAGGTTCTATTCTAAAATATGAATATTTTAATAATATTTAAAATAAATATTCAGAAATATGATGATGATGAACAAATGGAGTCCCTGTTTATGGTGTTTGTGATCTACTGAGATACGCAGAACATCAACCATAATTATGCCAACAACTTGACTGGTACAGTAATAACAGCCATCAGGGAAAAGTAGAGGATGGAGTGAGAGTATCTGACCCAGTGAAATGACCTTGAGAAGGAGGAATCTGGGATCGGATGATTTGCAGATATTAATACGATACAATCTTCAGACAAAAAGAAAGGTACAAATTAATAATTTATTTTTCAATGTCCATTTTATAAATAAAATTTATTAGTAGTAAACTCTTTGAAATAGTTAGCTAATAGATGGAAGCTTTGGGTTCAAAGCAAATTCTTGCCTTTCTATCAGCTAGCAATTAAACATTGTGAAAGCGCATTCTTAAGCCATGATATGTCAAAGATTTGCAGTTTGTAAAGTGATACTGTCAGGTTACAAAATTTGCAAAAATTGTTCAGTTTTTAATTGTCTTTGATTTATATGTCTCCAAAAGCAAGATTTGGAAATTTTACCATTTTAGTTATTATCATGGTGGGAGAAAATTAAAAGCATAGATCATATTTTTATCTTCTTAAATTTTATTAGAGTCTTTCAAGTGAACTGAACTTTATTAATATATTTTCTTAAGGAAACCAAATGTCCTGCTCTCTTAATAGCAATAATGACAAGAAAAGGAATATGTTGAGATCCTGGAAATGTCTAGAAACTCTCTTCTGGGTTCTGAACCAGGAGTCAGAGATAAATGAGCATCCCTGTAGTGTCAATCCTGACAAGCTTAGGGCCCCTGGGTAAGTCAGGATGAGCCTCTGCTGCTTCCTTCTCCAAATGCAGACCTAGAAGCCTCCTCTAGACTTTACAGCAGCCCTTCTGACCACAATGGAGATACCCAGCTGCCTCTTCAGAGAAAGCAGCAGAAGATGAGGGAAGCCTGGGGAGAATGGAGTCTGGGCCAAACAAGCCCTGGGCTAATTGCCTGCTCTCACCAATGGGCGTCTCTTCCTTCTCTTCCTCCTCCTTTCTGCCTCCTCCCCTGAGAAAGGGCTAGTCAATAAGGAGAGAAAGGATGAAAGAAGGAACTTAGGAAAAGGGAGAAAACACTTGGTCTCTACAAGCTGGGTGAAACTTAAAAACCAGGGCCCAGAAATACATAATAAGTGTTCTCTTCTTTGTCACTCTCACTGTTTCTCTGTCATGGCTGCCACTATTTAGAGGCAGAAGAATACAATGGAAGCTCTCCTAAGAACCAAAATCCTCTCTCTTCCCCTTACCACCTTCAACCAACCTTTTAACTCTGTCTGAATTGAAAAAGTGATCTATTAGTCTAAAATCTAGACTTACAGGGTCTTCTCCAAAACCAATCCTATAAATGATTCACTTTTAAAAATAATGAGGAAGGCAGGGTACAGTGGCTTTTGCCTTTAATTCTAGCACTCTGGGAGGCCAAGGCAAGTGGATCACTTGAGCTCAGAAGTTCAAGACTAGCCTGAGCAAGAGCAAGACCCCATCTCTACCAAAACAAAAAGAAAAAACAACAAAAAATTATCCATGTGTTAAAACTATCTATGTGTTGCATCACTTGCCTGTAGACCCAGCTACTTGGGAGACTGAGACCAAAGGATAGCTCAAGCCCAAGAGTTTGACACCAACATGAGCAAGAGTGAGACCCCATGTCTCTATTAAAAATAGGAAAACTTAGCCCAGTAGTTGGGTGTAGTCAAGAGGATTTCTCAAGCACAAGAGTTTGAAGTTGCTGTGACCTATGACGTCACAGCACCCAGGGTGACAGAGTGAGAATTTGTCTCAAAATAATAATAATAAGAAGGAGGAGGAGGGGAAGAGGAATTCAATGTGGTAAAGAATATAAAGAGCTTTGTAATCAAAGATCTGCCCTTTGTGAGGACAGCCTTTGGTGTGTTGTGTAACTTTTCTGAAACAGTATCTTCATCTATATAATTAGGGTGGAAGATGATTATTTCAAAATCAAACAAATCCAATTGGAGAAATATGCACAAGCACTATTCAAATAAATAATTATTTAAATAAACAACAAATTATTTCTTATCGATTACAACTTTATTTGATGGTATGAAAGGGTTATAACGCTGCTATCTACAGCACAGAATGCACTTTTTCAAGTTTCTCATAATTTTCAATGCAGTTTCAAGGGGTGAGTGTTTCTTAAATATCTCCACATCTCCTTCCTTTCCCTTTTTTCTTTCTTTCTTTGGAGGAGGAGGTTGTCTTAATACAAAATACCAAACTCCTTCTGCTCTTCTGTATTAAGTGATAGATGTAATTTTTAAAACTCCCTTGGGAGTAGATTCTTTGTGCCATCTATATGAAAAGACTTTACTGCTTTATTTACAAAATCCCCAATTAAAGTCTGATTCATCATAATTCAGCCTTAACAACAGATTTAGAAATGGACTCATCTATGTACTTGCAATTTAGGACTTCACTAAATTACTAATAGCCCTCTGAATTAAAGGCTTTTTATAATCCAACATTGATTTATTGCACCCCAGGTATCACTGCAAGGGACGCATCTATTTTAACAAAGTAAAACAAACTCTAGTCTGTGGTTCTCAGATAATTATAGTATTTAATAAGTGGCATAATTGCCAAGTACACACATAGATAAAACTGAGTATTTACCATTATTTTATACTTAATTTTTTGTGATTTTAAATTAAAAAAAAAAAAAGACCTGACTTTAATTACTACCAGTAATTACAACTTTTATTACGACTTTCACAAGTTTATTAGTATTCTTTAATTGCATTTTGAACCCCCTTCTTTCTCCCTTTCTTATTTTACTCTTCTTATTTTTGAATCTTAGTTTATACAACTTTCTCAAATATGTTTTGGCAAGAGTATGTTCAATATTTAAAATAATAGAAAAAATAATGGACCTTTAAAGATAACAGAAATCAGGGGAAAGTGGGATATAGTTCTCTATTTTGCCTCAAATATATACTCCATTTTTGACTTTTACTTACAGAGAAATTAGTGAGTCTATTTATATATTGCCATACAGTGAGTCTATTCTCAGAAAGAAAAAAAAAATCTCATTTTTCAATTTTAATTATTTACCTGTAGAGCCAAATACAACATTGATTCATCTGCAATACATCTGTATAGATTAAGTTGCTCCCAGCAGAAAATATTTTACTAGTTAAACTGTGTAAAACAGATGTTGGATATGACCTTCAGCTGAATTGGTAGGGAAATTTTCCTTTTGCGTCTACTCAGAAAACACTCATATCTCAATTACCAAGAAAATTGTATTTCAGCATATGTAGCACCAATTAGTGCATTAAGTATAGTCAGGCACTAAGTATAGTTACTGCTTTGTAACATCCTTTCCCATGATCTTCCATTCCTATGTCAGAGAAAAGCAGATGTTTCCAGATTCCTATTGAGTACCACAGCTGTACTGGGAGGGTCCAGCAAATAACTAGTTTGGACATATTGGTCCTATTATCTTTTGTTATCACTGTTAAGTCTCCCTAACATACTTTGGACAATACATCTGCCAAATTGCTTGGGGTTTTTTTTGTTGTTGTTGTTTGTTTATTCAATTAACGGATGAAAAAACCTCTTTATTATTAAGTCCAACTCTCAAATGGGTTTGTGAAAAGATTGCTGATAGAAGTTAAAGCATGTAGTGTGCCAATGTCATCTGGTAAATCTGTATTACAATGGAGTAGCACAGGATGCTTATGTAACTTAAAATTCAATTATACATGTGCAGGGAACAGAGAGAAAACAGACATCAATTGACTGTCAACTAACCACAGGAATAGCTCTGAGTGAAGGTGAAATGGAAGGTGTAAATCTACTGTTTCTCCAGTTACCTAAATTTTCTACTGCTTGAGTGAGACCATCTTGCAATGGGGAATATGATCTTTATTTATAAATATCTAGTAAATATTTGTCTTGCGACATGGTCTCTAAGTGTCTTTCATGCAAGCCAGCTGTCACTTGTTGCTTAACTAAAGAAACAGGCCTCTATTCTAAGGTGGGAAGAAAAATTGTATTAGATTTAGTAAAAAGACAGTATCATGCTGTACTTAAAGGTCATTTTCAAGGGAATTATTTATTCTGTTTTTATTTTACGTACTGCTTTTAAAACATTTCCATGTGAGATGCTACAATGCTATAATTCCATCAACTCGTGATACAAACCATAATTTAGATTAGTGTAATCTACACTTTTGTGATGGACAACAGGAAACACTTACAGCATGAGTGAGAAAAAGAGCCTGGTTATTATCATTAAGGTGCTGGCAAAGTTTTTGGTTATCCCATTTCATAGCCAAACTAATATGTTGAAGACAATTAGTAAGTCAAGACCAGGCCCAGTGCAAATTCATTGGTATCTGAATCAGTGAACTTCTGTTGGATTTCTATTTAGTGATAGTGATGAAAAGGGCCATGTTTAATAAAAGGTATGACTATTTGTAAAAATTAAGCTTTAAGTTAATAAAGTAAATATTATCTAATTGGAAGAAGTATGTGAGCATCCTCTTACTCTCCTTTATTTTTTTTTCTTTTCTTTCTTTATTCTCTTTTGCATTTTGTTAGTTAACAATGTTCAAATAATATATTGCAATATGAAGTATAAAATTTTAATTTGCATGTTGCAAAATTGAGAAAACATTTTCATGAATTTATGTTTAAGCATAGCCCATCATCATCATTTGTCATTTAGAGCAAAATTTACCATTTAGATATATTAGCTGATGTACAGTCAAAAGGAGTTAAATTAAAAAAAAAAGATGTAATAACAGCAGCATCTTTAGTACACACTAAGTATTTTGTATGTGATGGGCACTATGATAAGTTTCTTCCTTACATTCCGTAACTCAGTCTTTAGAGTATGTTTTGCATATTGGGTCTTATTATTATTACCTACCCTTTACAAACGGGAAAGTTAAGGTAAAAAGAAATTTGATAATGTTTCCTAGAACCACAATTAGGATATGTGAGCCAATTCTTAACTCTCTCTAATCTCAAAGGCCATTTAATTAACTACCACACCATCCTGACACAGATAAGGAAATTAGAAACAGAATCAAATATAGCTTAATGGTGATCCTAATCAAATTGGATATAAATCTACCTCATTAGAAATCTTTGCAACCCATTACTTTAAATCACACAATTTTTTCATTCTTTCATTCTTAAACAGTGTCTCAGATTCCTCTTCTCTACTGCCTAAGAAATTATTGTGATCATAGTTTTAGTCTTTACTTAATCTTTTGTTGTTATTACAAGGTGTGGTGAGAGGTGGTCTCGGCTGCTTCATGATGAGACTTGGCCCACACTGCAAGAGGACAGTATTCTGACCCCATCTGTGATAAACTTTACGTGTTGCAAGACAAATGCAGGTGCAATTGTGAACCTAAACACCATCCAGATGCTCACTCTTCTTCACAGTCAAAAGTGGTGATGTCTCGTCAGCCTCCACCACCTCGGCAGTGTTTCATTTGTGGCCCTTCATTCTGTCTTCTAAGCCACTGCGATACTGTAACTTATAGCCAATCATCGTTTTGTTGCTAAAGGAAATGAGTACTTTACATTCTTCTTCTTTTTTTTTTTTTTTCAATTGACCCAGCACCATTATTAACCACAATGACCCTTTCTCCTTTTTGAACATGCATTCCTGTTGTTTTTTAATTACCATAATTTCCTGTGCTGCTCTTGGCCATTTTTCACAGTCTTCCCACATTCAGCTTATAAATGTATGGGTTACATCCCTGCATTGCACATTTTCATCCCTTTGATCTCACCACAGAGGTTGTATTACAACTATTCATATGACACAAACCAGGTCAAATAGAGTCAATGAAACCCGATTCCAGGATTTATAGTGAAACCAATAAGGAAAAATTATGTTCTTTCTGCTTGGATTGCTGGTAGTGAGAAGGATGTTAGCACAAGAATGTTGAGGTTCAGAAAAATGGGTCCTTCAGGTAAAGGCAGGAAGAAACTAAATCCTGAATAATTCATTTAATCCACTGGACATATCCATAATATAAACCAATACATTTCCTTGGTTGTTTGAGAACAGTTTTATGTCATTTGCGGATGAAAGAGTCTTTGATAATAATATACCCACTTCGCACCTACTCACCCGTTCCACATATGGGATAATATACATATCTCCACACTTTTCACCATTTGTCTGAACTCTAGACTCCATAAATATTTTCTTTTAGAGATTTTATTTTGTATGTCCTACTGGAATCACTCATTCAACATACCCACCCATTTACATTCACTCAATTTCTCAACAACACACTTGAGCACTGACTCTTTCCTCTTCTTTTTTCTCCCCAATAGATTTAGGGGGTAAAGTAGTTTTTTTTGTTATAATGATGAGTTGTATAGTGGTAAAGTCAGGGCTTTTAGTATTCTCATCACCTAAATAGTATATATTGTATCCAATAAGTAATTTTTGACCCCTCACTTTCCTTCCACACTGCCCACTTCTGAGTCTCCAAAGTCACACTCTATATGAACATGTATATCCACTGTTCAGCTCCAACTTGTGAGTACATGCGGTGTTTGTTTTTCTGTTCCTAGGATAATTCATTTAGAATTATGACTTCCAGTTCCATCTGAGCAGCTTCAAAAGACATCACTTCTACACTGCTGGTGGGAATGCAAATTAATACATTCCTTTTGGAAAGATGTTTGGAGAATAATTAGAGATCTAGATCTTAGATCTGCCATTCAATCCTATAGTTCCTCTACAAGGTATATACCCAGAAGACCAAAAATCACATTATAACAAAGATATTTGTACCAGAATGTTTATCGCAGCCCAATTCATAATTGCTAAGTCATGGAAAAAGCCCAAGTGCCCACCAATCCATGAATGGGTTAATAAATTGTG
>CAUYPK010081785.1:0-39757 GCA_963574355.1 Loris lydekkerianus
GAACCTGTCAAATTCTCTAGACCAGGCGTCCTCAAACTGCGGCCCGCGGGCCACATGAAGCGGTGTGAATTGTATTTGTTCCTGTTTTGTTTTTTACTTCAAAATAAGATATGTGCAGTGTGCATAGGAATTTGTTCATAGTTTTTTGTTGTTGTTTTTTAACTATAGTCTGGCCCTCCAATGGTCTGAGGTACAGTGAATTGGCCCCCTGTTGAAAAAGTTTGAGGATGCCTGCTCTAGACAGTACCTGACTTTTCCCCTCCATGATTTCCTTGAGTCGTTTTAATACTGTGCTGAGGCTTCGAAGCTGAACAGCTGTTCGAGGGTCATGACCTCCAAAAGTAGGTTCTGCTTTCCTTCTTGTGTCTGAGTCAGATTTAAAAAAATTTAAAAAGCATCACTGTTAATACCCCCGGCATTTATCCATATACAATAAGGTACATGTGATGTAAACTGCCTCATGTTGCTACATACTTACGTTCTCCCAGCCAGTAATATGGATTGAGAATTAAAACTAGTCATAAAGAGTAAGAGGCTATTAAAAGTATTTCTTTTTATCATGTAAAAACAGTTTCATAAGCAAGTAAGAGCCACTTAAGACAAGCGATCTCTGAGACTGTTGATGGTTTTGAGGCTTGGAATGAGAACACCACTTAAATGGCCCAGAATTCATTAATGACTTCTTGCACCCTTTAGTATCCATCTATAATAAACACCTGCCTGAAATTTAGCAGAAGAAAAGGCAGTCCCAGTGGGTTAACCTTGCTTGGTCTTAAAAGTCAAATAAGAAAGCAACAGGATCAAATAGGTCAGGTCTGTCTGAGGACCGTATATCCAAAAGTCTCATGCAGCAGATCAGAAAGAAATTTAATAGCCCAGCCTCCAACATTTTGACAGACTTCTCAACATCCCACATGGTAAAATCCTCCATAGTAAAATATGACCCATGCTCACACAGATTAAAACTTCTGGAAAATTGCAATTTTACTCTTCCCTGTCACTTCCCCAACCTTGCAGCTCCAAACTGAAAGAGATCGATTACACGTCAAATAACAATACTACCAACAATTCTACCAACAAGAAAAGAAGGCCAAATTCCAGCTTTGTGGCCAGACTGCAGTACGCCTGCCAAAGTTGCTACTTGTGTCCTTATTTTAGACCAAAATTATAAATGAAATTTCTATCTGTCCCTGGCTCCAGCAGTTATAAAACCCAATGATAAAGTATAGGTAGTTTGACAAAAGGGATGAAAATCTTATTAGCTTAAACCCAGTAATCTAATGATGTATGACAAAGTAAGGTGGAAAACAGTCCAGCTTGATTCTTCCTCAAACTCACTATTTGCTAGATTTGTTGTAAGTGGTCTTTATGTTGGCTGGGTTGGAAAGAAAAGATTACAAAGAAAACAAATGTTGGTATCTCAAACTAAATTTATAAAGAATTTCCAAGCTAATTTAATTACTAAAATAATTATCTAAACTGCATGTCAATGAAAAAGAACTCAAACTATGAAATAGGCTCAGCGCCTATAGCACAGCGGTTACAGCATCAGCCACATACACCAAGGGTTGCAGGTTCGAATCCAGCCAGGGCCTACTGAAACAACGACAACTACAACAAAAAATAGCTGGGCGTTGTGGCAGACACCTGTAGTCCCAACTACTCGGGAGGCCGAGACAAGAGAATCTCTTAAGCCCAAGAGTTTGAGGTTGCTGTGAGCTGTGATACTACAGCACTCTACCCAGGGCAACATAGTGAGACTCTGTCTCAAAAAAAATAAAATAAAATAAACTATAAAATAATTTAAAATGGTTTATTATGAGCCAAATACATGCAACCATGGCCTGAAGAGCCACACCCAAAAAAGCTTGAGTAAGTAGTCTTCCCATGGCTGAGTTACAGTTTGGTTTTATACATCTGAGGGAGAAAGGAATTACATGTAAAGTCATAAATCAAAACACAGAAGACATATATTGATTTTGGCCAAAAAGGCAGGACATCTCAAAGTGAGGAATTACAAGTTATAGATTTTTTTTTTTTTTGTGTGTGTGTGTGTGTGTGTGTGTGTGGTTTTTTTTTTTCTTGAGACAGAGTCTCAAGCTGCCACCCTGGGTAGAGTACCGTGTTGTCACAGCTCACAGCAACCTCATACTCTTGGGCTTAAGCAATTCTCTTGCCTCAGCCTCCCAAGTAGCTGGGACTATAGGCACCCACCACAATGCCTGGCTATTTTTCTGTTGCAATTGTCATTGTTGCTTTAGTTGGCCCAGGCCAGATTCGAACCCGCCAGCCTCGGTGTATGTGGCTACACATACACTGAACTATAGGCACCGCCTATAGATGGTTTTAAAGAGTCTTTGATTTATAATTAGTAAAAGAAATGAAGCTTGGAGCCCAGACTCATGCCTATATCCTAGCTGTCTTGGACACTAAGGCAGGAGGATCTCTTGAAATCAGGAGTTCAAGATCAGCCTAAGCAAAATAGACCCCCAAGTCTACTAAAAATAGAGAAATTACCCAGGCTACTGAGAAGGCTGAAGCAGGAGAACTGCTTAGCCCAGGAGTTTGAGGATACCATAAGCTAGGTTGATGCCATGCCACTCTAGCCTGGGCAACAGGATGAGAATCTGTCTCAAAAAAAAAAGTGTTGCCATGGGTCAGGTTCAAGAGCTAAGGAGAGTTTATCAAGGTTATAGATCAAAATGGAGATGATTTGCAATAAAAGGAGAGTTCCTTTCTCCCTCCTCCAAATAGTTGATGTGACCCAGGCTAAGTCTCATTGCCCTAGAAAACCTATGGAGGTAACAAGGACAGTGCTGCCAACCACCATTACCTGCGCCTATTTTTCACTCAAAGATCTCATGAGAAAGATCACCCAGACCAGATAGGATCTGGCATTCAGAAACACCTGATTCCCAAACCTCCAGCTTTTCCCCCTCTATCATGCCACCTCCCACACATTTCTTCCATCACCCTGACTTGGGTAACCACTTTACTGAATTTAACAATCTAACAGAAATAAAACACAAACCATCTCTAGCCTCTCATTCTGACACTGATCCCCAGCCCATACTCATCAGAAGAACATGAAAATGAAGGAGATGACTGTATAGGAGACCAGGATGAAAAACAAGCAAGGAGCTCACTTTATCCAGCCACATTGAAAGGACATCCCAACAAGGACAGAGGCCAAGAGCAAGTGGCAGCCCATTAATGGAGTTGACAGAGTTCCGCAGCCAGAGGCATGCATATCCCATTTCACTAGCACCCCAAGAATAGAATTCATTCACAACGTTGAAACTCACCTGTGTTCTCCTGGGAATGTTGCAAACTGTCCTCTGCTGAAACCCAAGCAAGTAATTAATCAAAAGAAGTCAAGAGACCTGTGCCTTGTCTAAATTAAAGATTAATGACATGGTTAAGAATCTTTTTCAGATGTCAACATGTTCTTCCACTAAGTAGATAACAGTTTTACTCTAAAAAGTACTTTTACTAGTACAAATAGCAGAAAAGTTAAGTCAATAAACAACCTAGGAAACAACAATGACTGGAAAAATCTAGCATACAGAGAAGAAGGAAATAAGAACTCTGTTTTACCTAATACTGCTGAAGAGCGCCGATGAAGTTCCTCATTAAGCTGTTTTTTATAAGGTGTAGGAGACCTCACAGACTGTGTCCTTGGAGGAAGCTGCGGGCTGGTCCAACTTCCACCAAGAGGCTGCTGCTCTCCTTGGCCTCCTTCCACTCTCTCTGTAGTGAGGTAAACCTTGGTGTCATTTGGAATACTAAGAGTTAAGAGTTCAGCAAAGAGAAGTAGATGAAATTTTTCAGGCAACAATCAATGTATTCATGCATTACATTTATAATTTAAAAAGTCGGGGATTTTAGCTCATCCCTGAACTCCTAGCACTTTGGGAGGCTAGGGTGAAAGGCCAGGAATTTAAGATCATCCTGAGCAACCTACTAATACCCTTCTCTACAAAAAATACAAAAATTGGGCAGCACTCAGTGGGTAGGGCACCAGCCCCATATACCAAGGGGGGAGGTTCGAACCTGGCCCCAGCCAAACTGCAACAAAAAAATAGCTGGGCGTTGTGGCGGTGCCTGTAGTCCCAGCTACTCGGAAGGCTGAGGCAAGAGAATCGCTTAAGCCCAGGAGTTGGAGGTTGCTGTGCACTGTGACAATGCCACACCACTCTACTGAGGGTGACAAAGTGAAACTCTGTTTCAAAAAAAAGAAAAAAGAAAAATAAAAAAATTAGCCCCAAAAAAAAAAAAAAAAATTAGCCAGACATAGAGGACCACATCTGTAATCCCAGCTACTTGAGAAGCTGAGGCAGGAAGAATGCTTGAGCTCAGGCATTTGAGTTTGCATGCCACCCCAGGCAATAGAGTGAGACTCTATATTACGAAATAAATAAATAAATAAAATTGTTTTTAATATAAAAATTAGGGGCGTAAAGAAAAACTCAATGGGGGCAAAACTGTAGGCCAATAATCACATCCTTGGTATATATGATCTTCTGTTTTATATTCCATTAGAAATTTCTAGTTTCTTTGTGGTTTTTTTTTGTTTGTTTGTTTGTTTGTTTTTTTAAGACAGAGTCTCACTTTTGTTCCCAGTACAGTGCTATGGTGTCACAGGAGCTCACAGCAACCTCAAACTCTTGGGCTCAAGCAATTCTCTTGCCTTAGCCTCCCGAGTAGCTGAGACTACATGCACCTGCCTGCCATAACACCTGGCTATTTTTACAGACAGGATCTTGGGGTTTCACTCTCAGAACTGGTCTTGAACTCATGGGCTCAAGCAATCTGCCCACCTCGGCCTCCCAGAGTGCTGGGATTACAGGCATGAGCCACCATGCCCGGTCTTTAGAAATTTCTTGATTTACCAATTGCACTTAGTTGATTTAAAAAAAAAAGAAAAATAGGCTAGGCGCCTGTGGCTCAAGCAGCTAAAGTGACAGCCAAATACACCTGAGCTGGCTGGTTTGAATATAGCCTGGGCCCACCAAACAACAATGATGGCTGCAACCAAAAAATAGCTGGGCGTTGTGGCAGGTGTCTGTAGTCCCAGCTACTTGGGAGGCAGAGGGAGGAGAATCACTTGAGCCCAAGAGTTGGAGGTTGCTGTGAGCTGTGACGCCATAGCACTCTACCCAGGGCAACAGCTTGAGGCTCTGTTTCAAAAAAAGAAAAAGAACTTTCTTCGGCACACTAAAGGAAAGAGACTGTAAGCTTCACACAAAGGCAAGGATTTTTTTTAAATCTGCTTATGAGACAGACTCCTTGCACTATTAAAACAGTGCCTAGCATAAACCAGGTACTCATTAAGCATTTGCTAAATAAATAAAAATATTATCTTATGACAAGGAAACGCAATGGAATTGCATTCTTAGAACAGAGAAAGAATGTTAGGTAAAAACAAAAGAAATCTGAATAAAATGCATAATTTAGTTAATAAGGGCCCATTAAATAAATGTACCATACTAATGTAAGATGTTAATTATTGGGGAAATTGGGTACGGGGATATGTGAGAACGCTCTGTATTATGTTCTTAATTTTTCTGTAAATCTAAAACTGTTCTAAAAAGGTTTTTTTTGAAAGATCACTGTCTTACAAATGTACCAAGAGAAGCTTCTATAAGTACTTTAAACATGACCACTAATAAAAGTCAATTACTATTAAGATTTCTACTGAGTTAAACTATAAAACAAAAGGCAAAATATATACACCATATTTTTGTTGTTTTTCCAGTAAAAAAACATACTAAACAGAGCTCATTAATAAGATAACTTTTCATTTGATGTCATTACATGTACACCTTAATCTAATGGGCTTAAGTCAACAAGAGGCCTACTGCTGACAGCTTCTAATTTATGAAAAACAAACTTTTCCTCTTATGGACCCACTGTTCCTTTGAGTTTCATTTCTTTAATTAAAATATTTTGCCCATTAACCCCCAAAAGAATAAAAATCCATTCCATGAATTTAAGGAAGTTTAAGCATATTAATAAAAAAGAATAGCAAAACAAAGAATACTACTTTCTCTTTTAAAAGAGACCTCTTGACTGGGCATGGTGGTTCATGCCTATAATCCTAATACTCTGGGAAGTGAAGGCAAGAGAATCCCTTGAGCTCAGGAGTTTGAGAGGAGCCTGAGCAAGAGCAAGACCTTGTCTCTACTAAAAATAGAAAAACTAGTCTTCATTGTGGTGGGCACCCGTAGTCCTAGCTACTTGGGCAGCTGAGGCAAGAGGATCGCTTGAGTCCAAGAGTATGGGGTTGCTGTGAGCTATAACACCATTGCACTCTACCAAAAGGATCAGTAAGACTTTGTCTCAGAAAAAAAGAGAGAAATTGAGCAAGAGGATCACCTGAGCCCAAGAGTATGAGGTCTATGTGAGCTATGGTGCCACAGCACTCAACCCAGGAAGACAGAGTGAGACTGAGTCTCAAAAATAAATTAATTAATTTAATTAAGCAATCACCTTATTAATATTTCACTTTCTTACAAAGATAAACATGAAAGTTGAACAAGAGAATTTCAAAAATCAAGTCTGTTAAGTTCTCTGATCTTTAAGAATAAGTCTTACCTTTATTAAATCGAAAGAGATTTACAAAAGAACTATAAGCTGATTTAAAAGGAGGGTCATCCTGATCGGGAGTTAAAGGCTTAAAGTGTGTGAGATGTGAAGGACTGGTGGGAGATCGAGGTAAATCATTAGCAGAGTCCAATGTTGGGGAGGTCTTATCATCTGTGGCCATTTCATGAGTCTGGAAAAAAAAAAAAAAAAAAAGACACTAGTTTCTTGAGAAGCCCAAAACTTGTTTCCAAACAACGTCCAATTATCTGGAAAATCCTATTCAGCAAAAATTCCTATTTATGAAAATCAGAGAGTAATCTAGTTTAGGATACTCCTAAATTAAGGCTTGAAAACAATGCTGACTAGTCACAGGAAATCCCAATAACCAAAACTGTAATTACATAGCTAGGCAGAAAGAAAAAAGCATCTTTACATCACTTATGACTGCCATTTAAGATTTTCTCGAATGAAAAATACTCAATAGTTTTTTAAAGTTATGTGGTAAAATGATTTTCCACAAGCATATACATTTTTCAATCTTAAAGTCTTATTTTACTTATATTAGCTTTTTTTTTAAATGTAAAAAATAAATATTCTATTTCCAAGAGAAGGAAACAAAAGTCACCATGTTTCTTTGAGACAAGGTCCTGCACTGTTTCCCAGGCCAGAGATAGTGGCATCATCATGTAATCTTGAAATAAGTTCAAGTGATCCTCCCACCCCAGCCTCTCAAATAGCTGAGACTACAGGCATGTGCTACCACTCTTGACTCTTTTTTTTTTTTTTTTTTTTTTTAACTTTCTGCAGAGACAAGATCTCACCAACTTGTCCAGGCTGGTCTCCAACTCCTGGCCTCAAGAGACCCTCCTGCCTCAGCCTCCCAAAGTGCTACGATCACAGGCACGAGCCACTGCACCCATTCAAACATCATCCTTTAATGACATTGCTATATAACCTTAACAATTACCTGAAGCTATGCTTTCATCACCTATGACAACTATTCAAGTCAACAAGCTGTTTCACATCGTCTTTCCTCCTAAACATCTAAACCTGGTTTTTCTTCACTTTAAGCTTCAATTCATACAGACATTAAGATGAAACTTCTTAGAAAATTTTTATCTAAATAACCAAAAATCATAATTCAACCAAAGCAATAAAGCTAACAACATCACCATTTGGAAGTTACAGAAAAGCACTAATGTCTATTTTCTGCTATATTGACTTATATTTCCAAGAGAAAAAACCAAGCATGACTTCAGTCATTAAAATGCTATAGTTTACAATCTTGCAAAGTGCTTTTCACATTCAAAATCATATCTCCCATCTCATTTTATGCTTACAAAAATCCTGCAGGCACACAGAGCTGGCCTTATTACTATGTTTTACCTTTGAGAAAACCAAGACACACTGAACATAAAACAAATTCATTGAGGGTTACATAGTCAGAAGCAGAGCTATGACTACACCCTAAGTCTTACCCCAAAATTCTTCTTTAAATCAAAATTACTTTTGTAGCTCTTCAGACTTCCAATTTCAAGCTATCTGAACTCAGAACTCTGACTGATTAATAATTTAATTAATAAATTAAAGGTGAAGGCACTAACTTGAACAAAATTTTGGCAAGAAATGTTATGTTAGAAGGGACAAGGGCCGGAGGGAGGAAAGGGAAAATAGAGGAAGAGGAAGGGGAAGGGAAAGGAGGAAAGAAAATAGAAGAAAGGAAACAGGAGAAGAGGGAGGAAGTTCTCTAGTATCATCTTTTATCAGAGGAAGTAAAACAATACTTCCAAAGTGTCATGACACTCCATATTTCCAGCATAAATAAGCTCATGACTGATCAAGTATACACTCAAAAAAAAAAAAAACTTACTCACACTTTCTTATGAAAGATAGATCACAACTATAGCCCAGGATGGAGAGAAGTAAAGGGGGATGGGAGGGGAGGGGCGAGGTTTGATAGAGGGAGGGTAAATTGGGGGGGAGGTTGGAGGGGCGTACCAGACCTATGAAGCATATTGCAAGGGCACAAGTCAAATCTATCAAGAATACAACATAAATGTCTTAACATAATAATTAACTAAAAGAGGTGAAAGCTATATTGGTTTGATGTAAGCACTCCAAATTGTATAAAAATCAATACATTGTACCCCACAAATGCATAAATGTATTCATGATCTATGTGTATATGACTTAATAAAAGGAAAAAAATAAATAAAAATTAAAATAGAAAAATAAACAGCACTGGAGGAAAAGGACATGATGGTGATAACAGCTCTATGAAAACAGCCTACATTCTGCTTCCACACAGGTAGCATCAGAAACAAAGACAGCTAGGGCCAGGCGCAGTGGCTCACACCTGTAATCCTAGCACTCTGGGAGGCTGAGGAGGGTGGACTGCCTGAGCTCAAGAGTTCAAGACCAGCCGCACTCTACCAAGGACGGCAACAAATTGAAATTCTAACTCAACAACAACAGAAAAAATAAAAAACACAGCAATCTGTCTGAAGAGTCTTAGAATTACCTTAAAAGATTATCTAAATACCAAACTTTCATTTGGCTTTGCATATATGAAAACAAAAACTCCCATAAAAACACTCTGCAAATGTAGTCTCTGAAATACAATCACACAAATTTAATCCTAACAGTCATGTAAGGACACTAGGGTCCTGAAAAAAATACCTTACACCTTATTCTTTGGCACCTTAGTAACCTAATATAAACTAGGACTCTTTCCTGACAGATAATTGTAAGTATTAACCTACCTATCCAAAGATCTCTGATGTATCACCAATACTTCTCATTTTAAGGTTACTAGTATATGCAGACCTACTATATATTCTTACCTTGTTGCTAAAGGCAATCAGAAGGCTAATTGGGTATTGAAATGAAGAAAATAAGCTTATCTACCAGCCAATATCAAAATTTTAGCAGACGGATAATTGAAGCTTCAGCCTGGTCATTTCTAAGTAGGTGAAAGATTTTAAAAATGCATCTAATAGTTCAGGAAAGTTTAATACTATAAATATTAGTATTCACCAACAAAGATTTTTTTGTTCAGCTTTTGAGTGACACACCAACAGAAGCACAAAAGGAAAACCACACTATGATCCACATTACTCTTCCCAGAAAGAAAAGGGAAAACACAGGAAATTTGGTCTTCCTGAACAGAAAAGACTTAACCTACCCAATCTCTGTCACAAACTCACACCCAAGAGAAAGAAACTAAGAACATTTTTTGTAAGAATACTGACAAAGTGGCTTTGGAGTACCAAAAAAAAAAGCGATTCACACAATATACCAAGTGCTCAGCTCTATTGTCAATATTGCACTAATTTTACAGCACAGGAGGCACTGAATCAACACACCAGATAAACAGAAATAATTGCTTCATACAGAATTCTACTATTTCTTATATTTCTTGAATGTCTTAGGAATAACCTCTGAATTAGACAGAAGATTCCTAATTCCCACTAGTATGCACCGCATTCCATTTCCACCCTTTTGCTAGGAACATTCTAAGCAAAGGAAAAATAGCAAGTGGGAAACGAAGTCCTTTTCCAAAGAGACTTTGAAACATAAATTGAAGTGGAATCTCCTGAAACAGCACAGGCCAGCACTTAAGGAGATATACACACATCTCCCACGGTCGTCGTTTCTGGAGCTCATGAACTTTCAGATGCACCTGTGACACACAGACTTACAGTTCATTCACTGGGGAGAAATGGGATTGGACTATTCATTGCCAAAATAATTTCAGGCGTAAGGGAAGAGAGAGAGAATCAAGGGAACTTCAAATGTGTCCAAAGAGCTCTCTTCAAGAAGAGCCCCACCCGGCTCCCGTACCCACTGGAAGACAAGGGACAGCCAGGCATTCAGGAAAAAAAACAGTTAATTCTAGTGACAGGTTCTCTGTCCTTCCTTGCCCAGCCTCGGCTGCAGCCAGGCCTCAGCCCCCGGCTGTGGAGCCCAGCTCTCGCCTTCCTCTCAGCTTTACCCCTCTCGCTCCGGCCCGGCAACTCTCTAAACTGGCCTTCTTCCCTGACTCAGCCCCAGCAGCCGCGCTCCAGGCCGACTTCCTTACCTGCGCCTCCCGCCCCAGACCGGCCGGCCGCCCTCCACCCCAACCACCGCCTCACTCGGCTCAGGCCCAGAGAGCCGGCCCTGGAGCCCAGCACTTTAATACTCCGGCCGCCAACAGCTGAGGCAGGAAGCGCAGCTGCTTACCGGGTAGCTGCGACTTCTCGCTTCCCCCCGAGGCTCCGCCCCCTGTTTCTCCATCCCTCCAATCCGCAACCTCTCCCGGGGGCAGGCTCCGCCCTCTCGTCCCTGGAGCCTGCCCGACGCTCAGATCTGATGCTCAGGCAGAAGGAGTCCAGCCCAGATAGAGTCGTCCTCACCCTTTGGACGCTGCCTCAGCCTCAGCCTTCGTAGAGGAAGCTGGGAGGACCGCGCGCGTGAGCATCACGCGTCCAGGGGTCACCGGGTGGGAACTGGCTGGACCGCAGTTACCGTATGTGTTCGATACTGTGGGCACTCATAATATACGTTACACGTTGCCCCTCGGCGTTCTAGTGGACTAACAATTCGCTTCTGTAGTACAGAGTGGCGGCCTTAAGAGCCAAGACTATTTTCAGACTTGCATGTCTCCAATAGCCGTGCTGACTTAAGCAAATTGCTGGTTTCTTTCAACCTCTGACGTGTAAAGTGGGGTTAATAATAGGACCCACTTAATAATATATTTTGTTAGCATTTAGTAAATGCACTTAAATGATTGGTACAGTGTCTGACCCAGAGTACGTGGTGTTGTCTCTGTGGTTCACGTTTTTTGTGTTGCATATACTTATTCTGGTAAAGTTTCCAATTTCTCTCTTGCTGAGCCTGGCTGGTGTTATTCGTCATTTTTGTCCTACTAAGAGGGCTGTGTTGTTAACTGCAGAAAACATGCCAAAATCTGGTGAACCCAATTGTGGACCTTGGCAGGAAGGACGGAAAGGAGAAAAAACCTAAACCGAGGTATTATTTTAATTAAATTCTGCGGGCCCTTTTCCTCAAGAGTTTCGTCACATCTCTACTTAGTTTTCCTTGAGTTGGTGTTTTCAGCAGCTGCAGAGTATCACAGAAACTGCGGATGGGTACCTACAAAAGCCCATTCACCCACTCCTCGACTGGGCCTTTCAGCAATCATTCTAGGAATCCGTAATCAACTTCTTTTTCCACTCCAAATTACTGCTGTGCCAAACCGCCACCACCACTCTATCACCTTTACTGTCATTCTCAGCAGAGAATCTCATCTCATCTTATACTCAAGTGAAAAAGCCAAGGTTATTTGAGTGTGACCCTTAACAACCTAACAAACCCCGCCACAACATTTACCTGCATCCTCATCTGCCCTGTCCCGTTTCCCTCACCTCTGAGAAAAAGGGGCCTCTTCTTCCCCAGTTCAATCCTCCCAGCCTCCCCCCTCACCCCCCTCACCCGTCTCCCTGCGAGCTTGCAACATTATCTGCAACCTCTCCTTTTCCAATAACTCTTCCTCCTCAACCCATAAAGATGTATAAAGATGCCTTCCAAAAAAAGACCTTCCTTGCAAAAAAGTCCTTCCTAGTAATTAGTCCACGAGTTGTTAATATTTCATAAACCTACGAAATAGTATATAATAGACCCAGAGAGCATATGAACACAATAGATAGCCCAGCCAGGACAACTTTTGGTGTACATAAATATACAGAAACTCCATATATGACACCAAAGGAAACATGCATTCCACAAACATTTTTTGAGTCACTAATTTGACAGGCAACGTGTTAGGTACGCACTACACTAGGCATAAAATTGTGAACATAACACAGTCCACATCCTCAAGAAGCTTACAGTCTAATATTTGTATTAGCTCACGGTTTAATTTCTATGGAAAGAGATGGAAAACTAGGCTTTTATTCTTGATAGAAAAAAATCAATTTAGATTCTCTCCTCATACTAGACAACAAAATTAATTCCAGATGAATTTTATCTATAGAGAGTTTTGGAGGGGGTTGTTTGTTTGAGGGGGGAGTTTGTTGTTGTTTTGTTTATTTTTTTAAGACCAGATCCTGTTCTGTCATCCAGGCCAGAGTGCAGTGGTGAGACCGTAATTTATTGTAACCTTGAATTCCCAAGCTGAAGTGGTCCTCTTGCCTCAGCCTCCCAATCAGCTGAAACTACAATCATATATGCCACCATGCCCAGCTAATTTTTCTATTTTTTGTAGAGATGAGGATCTCACTCAAACTCCTAGCCTCAAGCAATTATCCCACCTCTGCCTCTCAAAGTGCTGGGATTAGAGTCATGAGACATCATACCTAGTCTAGAGAGATTCTTTGTGTAGCTATTTCTCAAAAGCTTTCATCTGAGCCCCCATTTAGGATTCTTACTGTGAGAATTATTGTTTGATGGTACTATACTTATATTTCTCTATATGTATTAGTTTCATTGTAATAAAAATAAATAGCTTTCCTTCTCTTTTTTTCTTTGCATAAATTACTGTCACTATGGAGTCAGTTTTATTTTCAATGTGTTATAATTTATTATGACCAGTATTCATTTTGATCCTCAGATTGTCCCTGATTTGTCCCCTTTGAACAGTCACTGGACATACCTGAATCCTTTTGACAGGCCTTCATTACTTTTTTTTCTTCTCTCTCCTTACTATTCTACTCTCAACTTCTGTGACTTCTTTTTTAGATTCCCTATAAATGAAATCATGCAGTATTTGTCTTTCTATGCCTCACTTATTTCACTTAACATAATGTCCTCTAGGTTTATACAGGTTGTCACAAAGGCAGGATTTCTGTCTTTTTCAAGACTAAATAGTATTTTATTATGTATATGATCATATTTTCCTTATCTAATCATCTGTTGATGGACACTTAAATTGATTCTATGTGTTACTATTGTGAGTTATGCTGCATTAAAGATGAGAGTGCAGATATCTCTCTGGGATAGTGATTTTATTTCCTTTGGATATACCATTGTGATTGCTGGATTACATGAGAGTTCTATATTTAACTTTTTGAGGAACCTCTATACTGTTTCTATAATAGCTATAACAATTTACATTCCTACCAACAGTACATCCTCCACATTCTCTTTAATACGTGTTATCAGTTGTCTTTTTGATAGTAGCCATTCTAAGAGGTATGAGGTAATATCTTTTGCTGTAGTTTTAATTTACATTTCTGTGAGCCTGGTGTGGTGGTAGTGGCACATGCCCAGTAGTTCTAATTACTCTTACTCAGGAGACTGAGAAGGAAGGAGCCCTTGAGCCCAGGAATTTAGTCCAGCCTGGGCAACAAATCCAGATGACATCTCTAAAATAAATAAATAGAAAAATTATTCACATTTATCTTATAATTTTTGATATTAAAAGTTTTTTATTTTCTTTATTTCTTTTTTTTTTTTTTTTTTTTTTTTTGAGACAGAGTATCACTCTGTCACCCTGGGGTGAGTGCCATGGTATCATCATAAAGTTCACAGCAACCTCAAACTCTCGTACTTGAGCAATCTTCTTGCCTCAGGCTCCCAAGTAGCTGGGACTACAGGCACTCACCACAACACGTAGCTAGTTTTTCTATTTTTAGTAGAGATAGGGTATCACTTTTGCTCAGGCTGGTCTAGAACTCCTGGGCTCAAGCAGTCCGCCATCTCTGCCTCCCAGAATGCTAAGATTACAGGCATGAGTCACCACACCCAGCCTTGAACAGATTTTTCATATACCTGATGGCCATTTGTATGTTCTCTTTTGAAAATGTCTACTCACATCATTTGCCCATTTTATAATCAGATTGTTTTCTTACTATTGTTTGAGTTTCTTATCTATTTTAGATATTAGCCCCTTATCAGATATACGGTTGGCAAATATATTCTCCTATAAATTGTCTCTTCAATCTGTTGTTTCTCTAGCTGTATAGAATCTTTTTCATTTGATGTAATCTCATTTGTCTATTTTGCTTTTGTTGCCCATGCTTTGAGGGTAATCAAGAAAGTCATTGACTCACAGACAATAAATATCATGGAGCTTTTCTTCCTATGTCTTCTTCTAGTACTTTTACAGTTTTGGGTTTTATATTTAAGTCTTCAATCCTTTTTGAGTTGATTTTTTTATATAGGGTGAGATAGGATCTAGTTTCCTTCTTCTGCAGGTGGGTATCCCATTTTCCCAATACTATTTATTGAAGAGATTGTCCTTTTCCCATTGTGTATTTTTGACCCTTATTAAAATCAATTTTGACCATTAATGGGTAGACTTATTTCTGGGCTCTTTGTTCTGTTTAGTTGGTTTATGCATATGTTTTTATGTCAGTACCATGGTATTTTTTTTTTTTTTTTTTTAGACAGTCTCACAACGTTGCCCTCAGTAGATTGCCATGGCGTCACAGCTCACAGCAACCTCAAACTCTTGGTCTTAGGTGATTCTCTTGCCTCAGCCTCCCAAGTAGCTGGAACTACAGGGGCCTGCCACAATGCCTGGCTAATTTTTTGTTGCAGTTATCATTGCTGTTTAGCTGGCCTGGGGCGGGTTCCAACTCGCAAGCCTTGGTGTATATGGCCAGTGCCATAACCACTATACTACGGGTGCTGAGGCAGTACCATGCTATTTTAATTACTTTAGTTTTATAATATATTTTGAAGTCAAGTAGGGTCTAACTTTGTTCTTTTTGCTCAAGATTGCTATGGCTATTTAAAGTCTTTTCTCATTCCATACAAATTTTAGGGTGTTTTCCTCCATCTCTGTGAAAAAATGCCATTGGAATTTTGATAGAGATTGCATTGAATCTGTAGATCACTTCGTGTAATATGCACATTTTAACAATTCTTCCAGTCAACAAAAATGGAATATATTTACAGTTATTTCTGTCTTCTTTAATTTCTATCATCAACATTTTATTTTCAGTGTTCAAGTCTTTCACCTCGTTTATGTTTATTCCTAAGAACAGGTATTTTAATATTTTTGTAGCTATTGTAAATGATATTGTTTTCTTGGTTTCTTTTTCAGATTGTTTGTTGTTTGTATATAAAAACACTGCTGATTTTTGTATGTTGATCTTACATCCTGAAACATTACTGAATTCATTTATTCTACTAAGTTTTTTGGCAGAGTCTTTAGAGTTTTCTATATATAAGATTTTGTCATCTCCAAACCAGGACAAATTATCTTCTTCCTTTCAAATTTGGGTGGCTTTTCTTCCTTTCTCTTGCCTAATTTCCCTGGCTAGAATTTCTAGTATTACGTTAAATAGAAGTGGTAAGAGTAGTTATCTTTGTCTTGTTCCCGACCTCAGAAAAAAAGCTTTCGGCTTTTCATGTTAAGTATGATGCTAGCTGTGTGTTTGTTATATGTGGTCTTTGTTGTGTTGAGGTATATTCCTTCTATACCTAATTCGTTGTGTTGTTTTTTTTTTTTTTTTTTTTTTAGTTGTTTCTCTAATTCATTAACAAATTATTGTACCTAATTTGTTGAGAGCACTTTCTTACTTTCTGATCAGCAGGCTCACCTTGAACTTTCCCTATCCCAGACGTAGAATCAATCAGTTCTCTAAGGAGCCTGGTTTTCTTTAGTAGGGAATGCAAAAATGTTTGTAAAAATTATGAAACTCTGGGTGGTGCCTGTGGCTCAGTGGGTAGAGCACCACCCCCATATACCAAGGGTGGCGTGTTTGAACCCGGCCCCGGCCAAACTGCAACAACAACAACAAAAAATACCAAGGGCAATAAAGTGAGACTGTCTCAAAAAAAAAAAAAAAAATTTATGAAACTCAGTTCTGGCTAGGGTATAATGAAATTAGCACTCTCTTACACTGCATAGAAAATGATTTGGTGGATATAATAAGCACATTAAAAAAAGTTTATATTTTTTGACCTAATATTCTACTTATAGCAATCTAGCCTAAAAAACCAGATCTATGTTTAAAAAAAAAAGAAAAGGATGTTTGTCACAACTATTTAAACAATAAAGAAATAAAAATGAAACAACCAACACAAATGACATGAAAGTAACACGATCAAGTTCATGCTTTTGGGGAGGATGGGGAGAGAGTCTCTCTTGCCCCAGGCTAGTATACCCTGATGTCATAGCTCACAGCAATATCAAACTTCTGAGATCAAATGACCCTCTTGCCTCAGCCTCTGGAGTAGCTGGAACTACAGGCACCTACTACAATGCCAGGCTCATTTTTCTGTTTTTAGTAGAGATGGGATCTCACTCTTGCTCAGGCTAGTCTTGGACTCCTAAGCTTAAGCAATCCACCTGCTTTGGCCTCCCAGAATCCTAGAATTACAGGTGTGAGCCACCATGCCTGGCCAATCAAATTCATTCTAACCAACACAAATGACATGGAAGTAATACAAATGATAGACTATTACATAGTCTCATCAAAAAATTATGTTTACTAAGACTTTATAAAGCCTTTTTCTTCACAATCAACCTTCTTGAAAAGCTTTCTTATCTCATTTTCAATACCTCGCATTCACACTTCAGTTCCCTATAGTATGGCTACTATTAGAATCTTTGTCATAGAATCATTCTACTAAAAATATACTTAAGAAGTCCTCCTACTTGCCAAAATTATCTTCAGACTGTCTTTTTTGATCTCTCTGTTGCCTCTTATTTGAAAACTTTTGCGTGTTGGCTTCCATGTTATCATGCTCTGTTAATTCTTTTTTTTTTTTTATTACATGACGTTTTTATTGTTTCAGGTTAATTGAGGGTACAAAGAATTAGGTTCAATGTTTGCATTTGTTAGGTAAAGTCTCTCAGATAATTGTAGCTTTCCTAACTCTTAACCCCCAGACTCTCCTTTGCATTTTCTTTGGGAGGCTCTTTTTTTCTCTACCTGGCCCTTAAAGATGTAAATTTTCCTCAAAGTACTTGCTGAGGTAGACTTTTATTCTTATTTTGTAGTCCTAAATGATATCCAACATGTCTTCAACTATCAATACAGGCTAAATATTCCCAGATTTCTTTCTCTAGTCCAGACACTCTTTCTGAACTACAGATAAATTGTTCTAACTGCCTCCTGGACATTTACATCTTGCTGTCTCATCAGTATCTCAAATTTAACAAATCTTAAATTTAACTCATTATATTGGCCACTAAATTTGTGACTATATGTCTATCCCTTCCTTATTAACATTTACCCTCTCACTCATACTTCAAATCCAGCAGTCCAGTGTTCTCTCTTCCATAATCTTCATGGACAATCAATAATCAAGCTCTGTTCTACCTCATTTTTTAATTTTTTATTTTTTATTTTTTTGAGACACAGTTTCACTTTGTCACTCTTGGTAGAGTGCTGTGGCATGGCATCATAGCTTACAGCAACCTCAAAATTCTGGGCTTAAGTGATTCTCTTGCCTCCTCCTCTCAAGTAGCTGGGAATACAGGCAGTCACCACAATGCCACAACCCTGTAGAGTCAGGGTCTGGCTCTTGCTCAGGCTAAGACTCAAAGTCCTGAACTCAAAAAATCTACCTATCTTGGCCTCCCAGAATACCTCATTTTTTTTTAGATCATGAAAAGAATAATGTTAGAATATTTATGAGAATCCTGTTATCTGGATGACTATCTCATAAACAAACACTAATAGAAATTTCATGGCCCATGTTTTCATTTGTGTTTACAACAGTATTTGAGACCAAATAATACTGAAATATTCAGATTCTTTTATTGGCAAAATGAAAGATCATATCAGGGCATGCAATAGTAACCAAATAGAGAAGAGTGGGAGGCTAAAGAAATCATCACATACATACAGTAGAATAGGCCAGCTAAATTCAAAATAACCTATATGTAAGCAGTGAGCTTCATATTCACATTTTAGGGAGTAATTTAATGTCTGAAAATCATCAGTTGTCATACTGAATTGACTTGACATTGTTAATATGTTGTTTTCTAGTTTTCTTTCTAATCATTAATTTTATAGTTGTCTAAGAGTTGTAAGCTTAAGAAGCTCATAGTTTTATGCACATACATTCTAATATTTTAATATGTCAATTCTAGGGATCTACTAAAAAAAATAGGTTTTAGTGGAAAAGTTCTTTACTGGCTTAGGAAACAGTGTTTTAGATGTTGAACTCCCGTAAGTTCTATTAAATTTGCAGCCATCTCTAGCAAGTGTTTAGGATTCAATATAATGTGTCTTGTGATTAAATTTGCCTTGGTTCTCTGTGATATCCTATATTTATTCTTTTTTTGCCCCATTTTCCTCACCTATCATGCTATATTTTATGTATCTGGATAACCATCCTATATCCTTTCAGGAACATGAGTGGGTGTGAATGCTTGCTTTTAGCAGAGGGCAAGGGATATATGGAATAAAATTTGATTTAATATATGGAGTAAAATTTATAATCTCGGGTAACTCAGGGCCAGAGATTTGAGATAGAAACAAAAGCTCTCCCACCTCTTTAATCAATTCTACAGGGATAAATGGAAGTGATTGCTAATGTCCCTTAATCCACCTCAAAAACTAAATCATCAGGTCCCTACTTTTTCTTGGTAAAAATTCCAGTGCCCTGTAGATGTCAAAGTTCATCTTGAGTAGCGCTCTGAATATCAGTTTATCTTTGAAAAGTAATGATCCAATGCTAGATACTTTTCAAAAATAAATTTTGGAGCAGTGAATACTGGACAGAACTCCAGAAGTATACTGTTATCCCACAAATTACAATATAGAATACCCTTTTTTCGAGTTTTCGAGGGTAAAAAACAATTACCAAAAAAATAATTTTCTGGAGGAGAGAGGATTTTCAAATACACTGTTTTCTGAGGCTTCACATTTCTAGTCCAGCTTCATTGAACTCCAGAAAATAGGCCCTTCCATTATCTTTGGATGCAGATGAACGTGGTTTACTTATGGCAGGTAGTAGTGATTGGAATTATAGGTACTGAAACCTAAAGACCTAGTCATTGGTGGCGGCGGGAATTATTTACCGTGGCAACTTGTGTTACTGTGCCACAATCTGCATTATGCCCAAGCCGAAACGCTACCACCCTCGCCGGTAGCACTTTCTTCTGCCAAAGGCACATTCCAGTCCTACCAGGAAGTGGACCACCGAGCTGCCACCTCTGTCTGCCTTTACTGCACTCTGAGGTGCCCTGGATTGTTACAAAGCTCTGGAAACCGGAGCCCTAATGCGTCCCACAACACTGCCTGGAGGTGGCAAATGCGTCCCCACTGCCGCGAGTTGGGTCGGAATCCGGCGCCTTTGACCGCTTCTTCTCCACCCCGAAAGCTTGAAAGCTATTCCGCCCCCACGTTCCAGTTCCAGCCCCACGTCCTGGCTCCGCCCAGCCCCGAGAACACAGCGTGCTACAATTGGCGACGTCTACGGGGCTGGGCTTCGGGAGGTGGGCTGAGGGGGCGGTACTTGGGAGGAGACAAAAGCCGGGCAGAGGAGAAACCCTGCCCCGCCCTCTGGTTCTGGATTTCTGCAAGGGCGGTGTCAGACACCCAGAGAGCTTGGGGTCCAGTTAGGATTGCCCGTCTGTGTGCGTGTGAGTTTAGCGTGGCGACCCTTGCGCTTCGCCAGCGTTCCTTCCCCCGCAGGTAACCCTGGAGGGCGTGGGGGAGGCTTCAATTCTGGAATGAGGAAAAGGAAGAAAGAGCAGATCTTGGGTGCGAGGGAAAAACTTAGCAGCGAGACTTGGGTGCTAGGAAGGGAAATCTAGGTATTGGCCGTGGGAAAAGGAAATGAGAAGGAAAGGGGTGCTGGTTGCCTGGGTGTACAGAAGGCCCGCTCTGGGGTATGGGAGGAAGAAATTGGGCGATAGGAAAGTTGGATACAGTGACAAGTGGAAGACCGGGTCTGCACCCAGGGAGAAAACTGGAGGTGTGGGAGGCTGCAAGGACATGTAGAAGTCATGTGTGTGAGAGGAAGAAAACGTGCCGCAGTTGGGACCTGAATGCAAAAACGGACGTAAGCTGGAGACTTGGGCGTGTACAGCGAACTCAGGCGGCGGGGACTATCAGGGAGACCGAATGAGTGCGTCCGCCAGGAGGCGTGGGCGGTGCCGAGCTTGGGAGGTTCGAGAGGCCACCCGGAGGAGGGGAAGATAAGAGTGGAGAGACACCCGGGCTGGCTCCCAGTGCCTGGGGTTCAAAGGTCCTGGCACCGAGGAGGGAAGGGGCGGGCCTGGAAAGCTGGAAGAAGGGATCACCACTTTGCAGCTCACTTGCACACCGGCCGGCCACGGGACGTCCTTAGGCCGAGAGCCTGCTGGTCATAGAGTCGCTGAAGGACGTCCTAACCCCAAGACCCGCTAACGGGCCAGGTACTAACGGACAATTGGGGACACGACCTTGGCTGTGCACACGCAGAGATTGTTCGTGCTCCCTTGACCTTTATTTGGAAGGTGCCTGTGAACCTGAAACTGCTCTTTGCCCCCCTGGATAAAAGTATTTTTTTATGTTAAGACTTTCTATTCCCTGTTTTGTTTTAGAAGATAAACTTCCTTCACTTGAGACTGCGAGACTGAGAGGACTTGGAGGGATTAGAAATTGATTCACTTGCAAAGGTGAGAATAACAACTTTCCCCTTTCGGTACTTGCTTTGATATGGCAATACTGCCCTTAATCTTGGGGGATAGCCCTAGGCACTGCAGGGGAGTGAGCCAGGAATATTTCAAATAATAAATTGCAGCTGCTTCCTTGTTTCTACTCTTCAAGATACTATTTTTGCCCAGAAATTATTGCATCCTGTCAGCAAAAAACATTCTGGCTAAAAACTTGGAGTTGATGAAAATTAAATTAAATTAGATAAGCAGCTCTTTTCTTTTTTATTAAAAAGAAATATCGTTCTAAGTCTATTTTCTGGAATTGCAGGAGTATGTCAGGAGATTGGATTCAGCTGCTTTCAGACTAAGAGACCTGGTGATTGTTGGGCCCAAGTGGAATAGGCCATCCTTCGAAAGTTAAAATTGAGGTGGAGACAAAATCTGAGGGGCCAGGGTAAAATGGAACCAAAAGCTCATCCCATGGAATCAAATTCAAAAGAAATGCAATTATGCCCTACATCGTAGTAAAAATTTATTGGCTAAGTAATGTGAAGAAAACTCGAAATGTTTCAGATATACTTTCTAAGATTTAGACTATTGCAGAGAATGTTTTGTTTAACAAAGAAGAGAATAGGAAACTAAAAAAACAGTCACTCAGTCTTTTTTTTGTAAAAACTAGACCTGGAAAGTCTTGATATTTAAGTACAAAATATGACCTTCTATTAACTGTGTTTGATGTTGGTGAGAAATATCCAAGACATTACTGTTTCATGATACTGTATAGGAACATGGCCATGGAAATGTAGTATGAGACTAAGATAAGTTCATTGCCTTTTGTGGTTATGTGTGTGAACAAAGGTATGACAGTGGGATGAAGCATGATTGAATCATATGCTTTATGTACTATTAGTTATTCTTTTTTTTTTTTTCTTCCTGTAGCGATTCTCTCCCTCTTTGCCTCCCAAGTAGCTGGGACTACAGGCACCTGCCACAACGCCCGGCGTTTATTTTGGTAGAGAAGGGGGTGTCACTCTGGCTCAGGATGGTCTGGAATCTCTGAGCTCCAGCAATCCACCTGCCTTGGCCTCCTACAGGGCAAGGACTACAGGCGTGTTACCACGCCATCCAATTATTCTTTAAAGTACAAATGAGAACTGATTGACATCCATATCAATGTGTTTATTTCTTTTATTCTACATAAGCTCAAGAAAGTTCCTCAGTAATGATCTAGGGAACTTCCTAAACTCTAGTATTAAACAGGATTCTAGAATTGCAAATTTGGGAAGTGAAAATAGGTCTAGGGGTTGGAAATATGCATATATCCTAGTTTGTCACTAGAAACTGAGGCTTACTGTCTGCTAATCATTACATTTTTTTAATTTAAAGACCAAAGTACTATAGCTCAGTTTTCCAAGAGTGACTGTTTAGGACTCTTACCTAATAATTTTTTAGAGTCAGTTCTCCTGACTTTTCTGTTCTGAGCTATAATTTTAAGGCATAAAAGCAATTTGTAGTCGTTTTGTGGGGAAAAAAAGATTCCATTAGGGCATCTTAAGAAGGGAACTGATACTTATAGCATGTTCAGGGCTACCTCTGCCTCTTGGGAACAAGCATGCAACATGGCCTTCCTTAAAGCTTCACAGTTTCGCTTCTCCCAAAAGATCCACCTTTCTCCTTTCTGAGAATCATTGATTGATATTTGTTACTCTCACATCCCGTTTCCAGAAACAATGCTGCTTCCCTAACCCAGCCACTAGCAACTTTCCTTTGCCCATGAACAGCTAGAAAAACAGTCCAGGAGTTTGGATACCAAAGAATAGGGCAGGGACATACGTGGGTCCTGGACAGTAGCCCTCTGTATCGCAAAAGCACTTTTATATTTAGCCCCACATCTCTAAGGTCTGCATTATTACTAGGAAAACATAGTTCCATCAGAATTCTTCATCTTTCACTTTTAGACTTAAAGTTTCCTGGAATATGACTCACAAGAACCAACTAGATCTCCAAGGATATTTATTTTAATTTAAATAGCCTCTTAAAAAAGGGAAAATGCTAGCACTCATCATTCTGCTCATCTTGAGGGCCTAGTAAAATAAGGAGTTAAATAAAGTATTCAAATTAACATGATAGTGTAGAAATAATCTCATTGCATAGGACATGCCAATGGTTGAGAATGACGATTGCACTATTAAGGGCATTTTTTCTATCTCGTAGGATTATTATGAAGGTGAGGGCTGACTCAGAAACCACATCTGAAACATAAAACACAATGCTTTATACAGTGAAAGTGCTCAATTCTAATGTTAAATATTATAGTTAAAGTAGCTTTATATATATTATATGCTATTATGAATTGTTCTTTTAATTGATAATATTATAGCTAGATTGATTATATTGATATAATTGATTATATTATAACTAGATTATATTTTGCTTCCACTTTATGATGAAATAAATGGGCCAGGTGCAGTGGCTCACGCCTGTAATCCTAGCACTCTGGGAGGCCAAGGCAGGTGGATTGCTTGAAGCAAGAGTTCGAGACCAAAAGCAAGAGCAAGACCCTGTCTCAGTTACTAAAAAGTAAAAAGAATAACTAGCCAGGCAGGCACCTGTAGTCCCAGCTACTTGGGAGGTTGAGGCAAGAGGATCACTCACACCCGGGAGTTGGAGGTTGTTGAGCTGTGATACTACAGCACTCTACCCAGAGTGACAGAGTGAGACTCTGTCTCAAAAAAAAAAAAAAAAAAAAAAGGAAAAAAATATATATAACGTAATAAACGACAAGGCATATATTTTGTCTTTTCTTCTTTTTAGGTTTATTGAAACCAAAATGTCCAAAAAAATCAGTGGTGGTTCCGTGGTAGAGATGCAAGGAGATGAAATGACGCGAATCATCTGGGAATTGATAAAAGAAAAACTCATTTTTCCCTATGTGGACCTGGATTTACATAGGTAAATTAAGTACCTCTCTATGTAGCAAACTCAGAAAGCCTAATCAGGGCAATGGGACACACAAATAGTCTTAACTACTCAGGAGGTGGAAGCTGGAGGATCCCTTGAGATTAGTTCAAGTCCCAAGTGGGCAATATAGCCACATAGTCAGACTCCATCTCTAGTAAAAAGGAAAAAAAAAGTGTAAGCTAAGTTATTTCAAAGTACAGTTAGCCTTTTTACATAAATGTAATTATTTTATGGATAAAGTTTTTATAAGCCTAAATATATTCAGGTGAATCTTGTATTTTAATTTTAACATACAGCTAGAAAAACTGAATTTACCATTATTTAGAAGTCAAGAATTATAAGGGATTATGTAGCCAGGCACAATGGCTCACACCTGTAACCCTAGCACTCTGGGACCCCAAGGTGGGTGGATCATTTCAGCTCAGGAGTTCAAGACCAGCCTGAACAAGAGGTAGACCTCATCTCTATTAAAATAGAAAAAGTTGGGTGGCGCCTGTAGCTCAAAAGGGTAGGGCGCTGGCCCCATATGCCAAAGGTGGCAGCTTCAAACGCAGCCCCGGCCAAAAACTGCAAATAAATAAATAAATAAATAAAATAACACCTATTAAAAAAATTAAAAAAAAAAAAAGTAGAAATAGTTGGCTCAGTGCCTGTGGCTCAAGCGGTTAAGGCACCAGCCACATACACCTGAGCTGGTGGGTTCGAATCCAGCCCAGGCTCACTGAACAACAATGATGGCTGCAACCAAAAAATAGCCAGGCATTGTGGCAGGTGCCTGTAGTCCCAGCTACTTGGGAGGCTGATGCAGGAGAATCGCTTGAGCCCAGGAGTTGGACAGGATGCTGTGAGCTGTGATGCCACGGCATTCTACCCAGGGTGACAGCTTTAGGCTCTGTCTCAAAAAAAAAAAAAAGAAAAGAAAAAGTGGGCTGCGCCTGTGGCTCAGTGAGTAGGGCGCCGGCCCCATATACCGAGGGTAGCGGGTTCAAATCTGGCCCCAGCCAAACTGCAACAACAACAAAAATAGCCAGGCGTTGTGACGGGCACCTGTAGTCCCAGCTACTCAGGAGGCTGAGGCAAGAGAATCACCTAAGCCCAGGAACTGGAGGTTGCTATGAGCTATAATGCCACGGCACTCTACCAAGGGCAATAAAAGTGAGACCCTATCTTTACAAAAAAAAAAAAAAAAAAAATAGAATATGTAGCTAAGTGTTGTGGTGGGCACCTGTAGTCCCAGCTACTCGGGAGACTGGGGCAAGAGGATCACTTGATCCCCAAGAGTTTTGAGGTTGCTCAAAAAAAAAAGAGGTCGGACACAGTGGCTCATACCTGTAATCCTAGCACTCTGGAGGCCAAGGCAAGTGAAACACCTGAGCTCATGAGTTCAAGACAAGCCTGAGCCAGAGCAAGACCACATCTCTAAAAATAGCTGCAGGTTGTGGCAGGCGCCTGTAGTCCCAGCTACTTGGGAAGCTGAGGCTATCGAAAGCTTAGGCCTAAGAGTTTGAGGTTGCTGTGAGCTGTGATGCAACAGCACTCTACCAAAGGTGACAAAGTGAGACTCTGTCTCAAAAAAAAAAAAAAAAATTATAAGGAGTGTTCGTGAACCAAAGAAGCTGGAAGAAGAAAAGAAAAAGAAAAAAAAAAAAGGAATTATAAGGGGAACAAAGTGATTTCAGGTCTAGCTAACCCTCTGTTTGCTGTAATGGTTTTATTTGTAATAAAGCAGTTGCCAGGAATAACACAATGGATTGTTTATAAAACAGAAAATAAGAGAGGATATAAGAAACAATAAATAAGCTAAATGTAGTTAATGCAATTTTTTGTTTTAATTTATCTTTTTTTTTCATAGCAGAGTTTTACTTTGTCACCCAGGCTGAAGTACAGTAGTGTAATCATAGCTCACTGCAGCCTCTAACTTCTGGGCTCAAGTGATCCTCCAGTCTCAGCCTCCCTACAGGAGTGCCACCACACCTAGCTCATTTTTTTTTTTTTTTTTTTTTAATAGAAACAAGGTCTCTAGCTATATTGCTTAGGCGAGGCTGAACCTCCTGGCCTCAAGCAATCCTCCCCTATCAGCCTCCTGAAGTGCTAGAATTCATAAGCCACTGTGCCCAGCCGAAGCTCTATTTTCTGTCACTCTATTTAATTAGTCAATGACCTTTTTTCCTTGCTTTTGGCCCTTGTCACACATTGTTGCACAAAAAGAGCTCCTGAAGTTTTTTAGCTCAACCCATACTTTCCTGCAGAAATCATCAATATCCCCTTGCCCTGAATTTAAAGTATTTAGGGGCAGATGTGAAAGTCTGTGTAATTTTCTTATATTTTTTTCCTGTCTTTTTCATAAGCTTGCTCCTGCTCTTTATACATTTGAACTAGATAGACACAGAATTTTTAATAGGGCAAAGTGGCTGAGGACTGGCGTGGTAAAATGTTGAGCAACACATTTCAGCCAAACTATTGGCCACTATTAAGGGTGTGTTTACCTCAACCCAGATGTATTACTAAGGACCAGTTATTTGCTTTGGTGAAGAGATTTAATTAAACATCCTTTTTAATTGTTTTAAATCTAAGCTGCTGATAATGTCTATATTATAACCATGATAAGGTGTAAATACTTACAGAGATCAAGCAAACATATAGGAAATGAAGCATTAAAAAGAAAAAAAAAAATTGTCTGGGCATGGTGGCTCTCACCTGTAATCCTAGCACTCTGGGAGGTCGAGGTAGGTGGATCTCCTGAGCTCAGGAGTTCAAATACCAGCCTGAGCAAGAGCAAGACCCCATCTCTACTGAAAATAGAAAAACTAGCTGGCATTGTTGTGGGCACCTGTAGTCCCAGCTACTTGGGAAGCTGAGGCAAGAGGGTCACTTAAGCCCAAAAGTTTAAGGTTGCTGGGAGCTATGCTGCCATGGCACTCTACCCAGGGTTCTGGGACTCCATCACAAAAAAAAAAAAAAAAAAAAAAGTCTTCCAAGTGGGTTAAAGAAGCATTTTAGAAACTCTCCTGTTTCAGAACTTTACGTGGCAGTAGATGAATTTGCAGAGTTTTTGCAAGTGTGCTGGCTGCAGAGGTGCTTTGAATCTTTTTCACCTGTAAGTATAAGGAGTTTTAAAAGGGAGTCATTTTGCCTAAGAGGAAGTCATTGGCCACAGACTAAAGAACTTCTAAAGGCTCAAACAAGTTTTAAGTTGTTCCAAAATTTCTGTTATTATTACTGACCAGTTCTTTTTGAGAGGAGTGGAATCAAATTGTTTGTTTTGTTTTATGTGGGTTAGAAGGTAGTCCAGGCAATTATTCCTTCTTTTCTCTTAGAATTAAGAAGAAAAGCAAAAAAAATACTAATTTGCTGGTAGATTCTTGTGATGAAAAATAATTCTCAGAAACATGAAAACTGTTAACCATACTTCTTTTTGAGATTAGATTAGCCATTCATAGATTGTACATTTTTAGTCATGGCTTTGTAGATCTATATGAATTATCTAACGTTAAAGAACTTGGAAATCTTTGTATTCGTTACTATCTCTGTTTGCATCATGCATTGAGTGGGATATCTAAGGGATGGAAAATAAGAGAACTAAAAGGAGAAGTCTGTAGGCTTAATGACTCAGCAGGTTTTAAGAGCTGTAAAACTTTTTGAAAGTCTTGGAAAACAAATTGCTACATTATTTTGTTTTCCTACTTTCAACAAACTATCACATACTTGGAATAAAGCTTTGCAATCATTTTCTGTGTTTTGTGGACAACCACATGATCGCATTTCATCTCTGAATTGACCTGCGATCTGGGTATTGATGTGTGTTAAGCTATAACTCTCTGGTGTATACAAAACCATTGATAGATTCTATTGTCCACTAAACTGCAGGCTTATTTTCAGAATAGAAACTTGCTCAAGAATTAGGGAAAGGTTCACCTTATTTTTGGCCTTGACTGTCACATATATTCTTCTTCCCACTCTAATGCCAAAAGACAGAAGAATCCTGCCTTTATTTTAAAGCACAATATCTACTAAGGAAAAAATAAGATGGTGTTTAGGCTTACATTTGTTTGCTAATTATATGGAGGGCAACCAGGGCCAAGGGTTGCTCTTGCACAGTTATATTATAAGGTGAAAAACAGGCAGCAAAGAGCAGAATTGATGGTTTCCTTTCAGTTTCCTGATAGCGTCCCACTACAACACAAGAAGGCGTGTCCAGCATTAGTTCCTTTTTCAGTTGGCAGCCATACTCTGTGCTTACGGTGCACTGATGCAAAAACTTAGCAGATTTAGGTGTGTTCGGAGCCTTAACATTCTGCACAGCATGCTCTGCATGCCATCACTGTGGTCAGAGGTTCTCACCTATCCATCTGTTTGAAAAGTTATGTTTCTAATTTTTCCCTCCTAAGCTATGATTTAGGCATAGAGAATCGTGATGCCACCAGTGACCAAGTCACCAAGGATGCTGCAGAGGCCATAAAAAAATACAACGTAGGGGTCAAGTGTGCTACTATCACCCCCGATGAGAAGAGAGTTGAGGAGTTCAAGTTGAAACAAATGTGGAAATCACCGAATGGCACCATCCGAAATATTCTAGGTGGCACTGTCTTCAGGGAAGCTATTATCTGCAAAAATATCCCCCGGCTTGTGAGTGGATGGGTGAAACCCATCATCATAGGGCGTCATGCTTATGGGGACCAAGTAAGTCATTTTGGCACAATTTAATTTTCCATATTATGTCATGGCCCAGATGTTCTGATTTACATGTGTTTTATTCCCTTTTTGGTGTCTATGCCTGTTAAGCAAGGTTCAGATCCTGTTCCACCCTGTGGCTAAACTATCCCTTCACCTCAGCGAGTCCCTTCACAGATAACCTTCGAAAGCCCAAGCAAGGGAATCTACGTAGATGGTAGTGGTGCAGACTCGCTAGTCCTGAGAATGTCACCCTAAGTTCTTACCGTTCATATCATATCTTCGTGTGTGTAACCGTTCATATCATGTCTTTGTGTGTGTGTGTATCCTTTTGGGTTTTTTATTTGGGGAGGCCCCTTTTTTTTTTTAATTTTAGTATCAGTAACTTAGAAGAATGGCCGTGATTTTTAATGTCCAGATTAAAAATACCAAACCTCAGGTTGATTCACTGGCTGTTTAAATGCACATAGACTTATACAAAGCATTTATGATACTTTGGTGCCTCAGTTTCTCTTTTTTGAGAAATGAGAATAAATTACCATTCATAGTGAAGGACTTTATATGCCAGCAGTGTCCTATATAATATGCAATCTTCACTGTCATCTGACTGCCCTTATATCTACTATTATTATAGTATTAATCTAAACAACTACATGTGGCTGGTACCTGACTCTGAGTATTCTGATCCAAATCATTGAAGAAGGTGCAGTGCAGCAAAGACTGGTGGCTGCCAGGCACATTTTTCCACTAGAACAGCTAAGACCCATAAGGGAGGTGGCTGACCTTGAACATCACATTCCTGAGAGTCATCATCCTGTTGCAGCTGCTTTCAGAAAGATTGCTTCATATGGATAAATCCTGGGCCTGGTGTTAGCAACAATGATACCATGCAGAGACTGAGCCCGGACAGTTGGATCTCAAGTCCTTTGATCCTGGATGCATTGTGTACACTACATCACAGTCCTTCCTTGCAAAACTGTTGTGAGAATCAAATGAGATAATACAAGTTAAACCCTCAAGGATCTCCAACCTGCAGCCCTGAAGGCCACATACAGATTATTTCAAGGACTGTTTGCTTGTCTGTGGTGTCAGATATCACAAAAAGTATGCACGGATCTTTTCTTTTGCTCATCAGCTTTCACTGGTGTTTGTATGGTAAATGTGTGGTCCAAGAAACTCTTATGCTTCCAGTGTGCAGCAGAAAAGAGGTTGGACACCCCTGCTAGCATCTAGAATGGAGTAAGGACAAGCATTAGTTCTATCATCATCACCTGCGGTACTACAACTAGTATTATTATCCCCCTGTGGCCTCCCGGCTATGATCATCCCTCTCCCTCTGTTGTCCTATAGTGTGTTTTTAGTGTATGCCTTCTTCTAACACTTAAAAGCTCTTATATTACTTCTCACTTATAGATGCCCTTATTAGGTTATGAGCTTTCTAGGGGCAAGTACCTTTATGCTATTCCCTGTTCTCCATGTACACATATGAGTACTCAGAAAACTGCCCTGTACATGATAGGCAACTAATATTTACTGATTTGGGGGAACTCTGCACCTGTTCCTCTTCATCGCTTCAAGAAAAGAAGGTTAAGCCACACTGCCCTAAGTGTCTTCTAGCTCTGTATTGTATGACTATTTTCCTTATAATTCCTGTTAGGATGATTTTCTTTATATTCTTTCCCTCCTATACAGTACAGAGCAACCGATTTTGTTGTTCCTGGGCCTGGAAAGGTAGAGATAACCTACACACCAAATGATGGAACCCAAAAGGTGACATACTTGGTACATAACTTTGAAGGTTTGTGTGAGTTCTTATAAGCTACATCTTTTTTTTTTTTTTTTTTAACAAATGATTTAGATAACTTTTTTTTTTTTTTTTTTTAAGATTAGTGTATGGCTGCCTAAAAATACAACCTAGATCTCTAGTATTTCTGCAAAACCCCAGTTCTAACTTGAAAAAGTAATTGGCTCCCATGCCAATTGTTGTGGTGCAGGTAAAGGCACAAAAGGGTTACCTACTTTTTAAATTTATTTTTAATTTTTATCTTTTATTTCAGAATATCATGGGGGTACACATATTTTGGTTACATGAATTGCATTTGTACAATTTAAGTCAAAGTTATAACTGTCCCCCTCACCCAGATAGTGTGCACTGTACCCATCAGGTGTGAATCTACCTGTCCCACCTGCCTGCTTTCTGTTGAGTTTTACTACCAAAGGTGTACAGTGGAGTTGAGCTATTATTTCCAGTTTGAGTACATGTGGTGTTTGTTTTTCCATTGGTTAGCCACTTAAGTAAAGATGCATGGAAGCAAAGACAAGGAGATAATTATGTAATCGTCTTAAAACACAGAGAAAAGGTTTTCAAGAGTCCTTGCATGAATTATATAAATTAAACATTAATAGCCTTCAAATCACTTATCAGGTAATCCTGCCCTTTGCTCTGGTATAATTTGTATTTGGAAATGGTTGCATTACATATTTGCTGAAATTTTCTTGTGTTTCTGAGTATCCTGTGATAATGAAATACTTCTTTCCCTTTTTTTTTTTCTTTCTTTTTTTGAAACAGAGTCTCATTCTGTGTCCTAGGTAGAGTGCTGCGAGAGAGCTCACAACAACCTCCAACTCTTGGGTTCAAGAGATCCCCTTGCCCTAGCTTCCCAAGGAGCTGGGACTACAGCTGCACAGCACAATGTCCACCTAGTTTTTCTATTTTTAGTAGAGACAGGGTATGGAACTCCTCAACTCCAGCAATCCACCCACCTGGGCCTCCCAGAGTGCTAGGATTACAGGTGTGAGCCATTACACTTGGCCACTTATTTCCTTTTTCTTTTCCAGCCACACTGCTGCTTCAAAGGTATACTATGGCAAATCTCACCCAGAAATAGCTTAGAGGACCATTGGGCCCTTCTTCTCCACTATTGAAGTTGTTGAAAGCACTCACACAAACAAAAAGCCCAGCACCTCTCTAGCTTTTGTTTTCCTTGCCTCCTCCAAAATCATGTCATTTAATAGAATCTAGTTCTGCAGGTTTCAGCGCTTTTCACATTGGTAGCTCAAGTTTACCCAGGGTATTGGCATTGCTTCAAGTTCTATCTTTCAGTAATAACAAAGTTCATCAAGTAAAAGCTGTGAATCGCCAGTGACTACACATAGCATAATTATTCCTACCAGTTACAACTAATTACATTAAGAACTCTCAGTATCCTCCGGGAAATTAGGAGAGTCTTCATGCAACGTTGGAAATGCAAATTTTTCTCAGTCACTGAGGATTGGGTACACTCCCAAAGTTTCTAATACGTGTTCAAGAATTATTAAAATATGTGAAAGAAAGTTTCACAATTATTTTTTTCACATTTGAGTGTTATTTCTTGTTCACATCGGTAGTTTTTGGTATTTCAGTATCCATATGTTTTTCTCATTTATGTTACCCTTCCAAAACAAATTAGAGTATCTATACCCAGAACTTAATTTTCTCCCATTACATGCTTTGGGAACTCATGGGATACTCGTGTTGGAGGCTTGCCTTGGATTTCCGAAGTCTGGTCTCATACTGGGAACTGAAAATCAGGTCCTGTGGTTGTGTTGGGTGACTTTCACCTTGTTATAATTAAACCCCATTTACATTTCTCCTTTTTTTCCCTCTCGTTGGCTTCCCCTCTACAGATGGTGGTGGTGTTGCTATGGGCATGTACAATCAAGATAAGTCAATCCAAGATTTTGCGCATAGTTCTTTCCAAATGGCTCTGTCTAAGGGTTGGCCTTTGTATCTGAGCACCAAAAACACTATTCTGAAGAAATATGATGGACGTTTTAAAGACATCTTTCAGGAGATATATGACAAGTAAGCGCAATTCTTTTTTTCGTTTTTCTTTTCTCTCAAGTAAGCTGGTGTTTATCATACAGAATTTGCACTCTCTTCAAGGTAAGGGCACAACTGAGTTTTAAGAGGAGTGAAACAAAATCATCTTGAGTCACTTTCAGAAGATAAATGTATACTTAAGTACTTTTATTTTAATAAAAGTACCCTATTGGTGATAGAAAGGTCTAATTTTTTAAGTGTATGCACTCAGAAGTTCATTGTTATAATTTAAAATTCTGTTTTAGTATAGTCATTTGAACTTAATTCTAAACTTATTACAACTTTGAATTCAGGAACACATGAGGTGAATATATGTTAACATTCAAGATGATATAACTCTCTTTTTTTTAGCACTTACATTCATTTATTCATTCAACAAATGTTCACTGCATACTTATTACATAGTGTGGCTCAACCACCGAACAGATATAAAGGTGAATCAAGCACAGACTCATTTTTCAAATATCTTGCAGGCTTAGTTTGGTTTGGTTTTTTTATCCGATATATTGCTTTTAGTTTTATTTTTTTATTTTAAAATACAGTATTATGGGGGTATAAATGTTTTACATGAATTGCTTTTGCTGTTGAGTCAAAGTTTAAAGTGTGCTTCTCACCCAGAGAGTGTCTATTATACTCGTTAGGTGTGAATGTACCCCAACCCTCGTGCCCCCTCCCACCACCTTGCTTTCCATTGAGTTTTACTACCAAATATTCACATGGGTGATCATTCACTAATGATCAATTAGTACTATTTTAACAGTGAGTACTTACAGTGTTTGTTTCTCCATTCTTGCGAAACTTCACTTAGAAGAATGGTCTCCAGTTCCATCCAGGTAGTTGTGAAAGGTGTTAGTTCATAATCTGGTTTTTATGGCTAAATAGTGCCCCATGATATACGTATACCACATTGTATTAATCCACTCATGAATTGATGGGCACTGGAGTTGGTTCCACATCTTTGAGATTGTGAATTGTGCCGCAACAAACATTCAAGTATGCTTATCTTTCTGGTAAAATGACTTTTTTTCCATAGGGTAAATACCCAGTAATGGAATTGCTGGATCAAATGCTTGTAACTCCCTTATAAGTGCAAGTGTTCAGACCAGGGATTTTAGATGAGAAATCTTTGCTGAGGCATTTTGAATTTCTTTGTCTGCTATCCACCTATACTAAGCCTAAAAACTACCTTGGAATAAATTTAGTTTCCTGAATAATATCAAGCAGTAGAATAATTTGTTTTTTCTTTACCCCTAAAATAAGCAAATCTTCAGAATCTGATCAGTAGTATATTGTCAACAGTGAAAAGTATAGAAGTAGTCGAGGTACTCTACTACCTCACTCCTTACACCTTCTCTGCAAGAGGGGTAAAAAATCACTTTTATAGATGGCTAAATTGGGATTTCACAGCTAGAAAATGATTGAGCAGGGATTTTAGCCTGTGTCTGTCAGACTCCCAACCTTCTGCTACTTCTACTAAAAAATATTATTTTCTTCTCCAACACCACAGCCACCCTCAACCCCTTTGGGAAAGATAGATGTTGCTCTAACAAAATACTTTTTTTTTTCATTGTCCTCTTTTCTTTGCTGTTTCTTAGGCAGTACAAATCCCAATTTGAAGCCCAGAAGATCTGGTATGAACATAGGCTCATCGATGACATGGTGGCCCAAGCTATGAAATCAGAGGGAGGTTTCATCTGGGCCTGCAAAAACTATGATGGTGACGTGCAGTCGGACTCTGTGGCCCAAGGTAAGGAGGCCCAAGGCCAAAGGGAAGCGGAACTTGGGCTAGAGCAATTGGATACTTCTGTCCTCCACTGTAGTTGTCTAATTTGGAAAGAGGGATTTTATGGCCCTTTGTTATGTGGAATGTTTACCTACAAGGCATGTTGGCCCATCCTCTAATCTGGCAGATAAGGAAATTAATCTCAAACTGGGTAAGTGACTTTACTCAAGGTCACAGGGAAAGTAACTGAGTAACTGAATGGGGCTCAAGCTTTAAGTATTAACATAGTTTTTCTTTCAACTTTCCTCTCCCTACACAGCATGAATTTTTTTTTAAGCCTCTCTGATCTGAAAATTGCTCCCTTTCCCTATCCTGGTTTTCCACCTGATGAAAATGTAAAAATCCAGGCACTCACTCAGGCAAGGAGGAGTTCAGTGAGAAGCCTGAATTATCTTAAAGGGGGAGGGGGTGTCAGTGGACTGCCTCCATCTGGCAACAGGCCCTACTCATGCTTCTCTGCCAGCCTTGAAGGCTGTTCTGGTCCTATATAAAGCAAATGTGTTTACTGCACAGTTTTAATACAGAGAAGCTGAGCAAAGAAGCCCAAGGCTGTTCACAGAATTCCAGGAACCAGGGGTTCCAGGCCAAGGGTAAGGACTAAATCAACAGAACTCTCCTTTCCCTGATTTCCTCAGTGCTAAGTCATTCTCAATTTCAGTTATCTACAAACTGAATCTCTCCTGATGAATGTTGGTATTGACTTTAATTATGTTTGCTTTTCCCCAGGAAGTTCTACTTTTTCTTTCTCATAGAAATGTTAAGTATCCCCTATCAGTTTGAAAGGAAACTTTTATGTCAGATAAATGAGCACAACTCTCTTTTCCTGCATTCTGTTTTACTAAGTCCTCACAATCGTTTGTGCTGAATGCCACAGAGGAAGGAATGCTCCTGTGCGATGACCCCCTGGTGGATAAGGAAAACAACTCCTTGTAATCAGAGTTTTGAGAAAGGGACCCGAAGTCATTTCATTATTTTTAAATATCCTCATGGCAACAAGAAGAGAGTGTCAAGAGAAATATTTCAAATATAAATGTCAAGTTGTGGAAGTTCAAATAAGGGCTTTCAGATAACAATTCTAAAGCACAGCTTGTAACATAGTGCACTGAGAGGAGACCTGGAACCAAGACTGTGTCTGTAGATAATGTGACCTCAAAGCAGCTAAACAGATTGACAAGCAGCAGAGCTGTCCTTTCATCGGTTCTTCTGTAGACACATGAACTACTTTGGACTTACACTATTTCACTTATGTCCTCAGTTTTAGCAATGGACCAGCTTGTGTCTCCAGATATTAATAGACAAACTCAGCATGGACATGGCCCTAAACTTACCTACTTAATAAACATTTGAATATTTGGAGCTTCAGACCAACACAGTGCCATGGAAGGAACTACAGTAGAACCTCCATAGCTGACCATCTCCTTAAGTTGACTTAATTTTCGTACACTGGACATGCACCACATGTACGTATCAGTACAAATAGCCCTAATTTCTTAGGTTGACCACTTCCATATGTTGACCGGTTTGTTATGGTCCCTCAGGTGGTCAATTTATAGAGGTTCTACTGTACTAACCTAATCTCACATAGAAATTTGTGCTATTGTACTCAAAGATGACTTTTTAAAAAATTATAGTTAATCTATTTAAGTCTCAGACCCTTCCACCACCCCACCACCCCAAAAAAAGGTCACAGCCTATTGTAAATTTACATTAGTAACTTCTCAGGTGCTCTTGGGAGGTAGCAAAAATTGAAAAAAGGGTTCTATGACCGTGTGCTGTGACTCAATGCCTATAACCCTAACACTCTGAGAGACCGACGCAGGAGGATCACTTGAACTCAGAGTCCCAAGGTCAGCCTGAGCAAGAGCAAAATCCTGTCTCTACTGAAAATAGAAAATTAGTCGGTGTTGTGGTGGGCACTTGTAGTCCTAGCTATTTAGGAGGCTAAACCCAAGAGTTTGAGGTTGTTAGAAGCTAGACTGCAGTCACGGCTCTCTAGCCTAAGCAACACGGCTCTAGCCTAAGCAAAAAAATAAAAAGAGACAGAAAAATTTCAAGTATGAAAGAGTGAATGAAAGAAAAAAAAAATTACTTGTATAGACTTAAATGTGATTCTCTGAACAGGAAACCACAGGAGAGAATTGTTTGGTTGAGGGTATTAAAGAGATACAAGGAAGGGCAAGGAAGATGTTCCTTTTTTTTTTTTTCTTTCAGATTAATGTGAGGGTACAAACAATTAGGTTATAATGTTTGCATTAGTAAGGTAAAGTCACGATTACAGCTGTGTAAGTAGGATATTCATGAATCCAACACATCCTGTTTTTCTTTTGTTTTTTTCTTTTCTTGTTGTTTGTTTGTTTTTTATTTGGAGGCAATGTCTCACTTTGTTGCCTGAGCTAGAATACCATGGCATCATCATAACTCACTGCCACCTAAAACTGCTAGGTTCAAGCAATCCTCCTGCCTCAACCCCCAAGTAGCTGGGGCTATGGGCATACACCACCTGCCTGGCTAACTTTTTTAAATTTTTTGTAGAGATATAATCTTACTGCAGTGCCCAAGCTGGTCTTGAACTGCTGGCCTCACATAATCCTTCTGCCTCATCCTCCCAAAGTACTAGGATTATAGCCACAAGCCACAGTGCCCAGCCTTACCTACTTTTCTTCCCAGTCCCAGAGAATACATGTATATGAGCAATTTGAGAGTAGGAGACAGCTCTCATTCATCTTTATTTCCCTGGCATAGAAAGCATCTGCATGTAAGAATAACAATAACATACTGAGCTCTTAGTCTGTGGCCAGTATTGTTTTAAGGAATATGAATATATTCTTTTCATATATATTTATGAATATGTGTCTGTTCATCTAATTCTATACAACTGTTCAACTCTGCCTCTGCTGTTGTAGCAGGAAAGCTATTATAGACAATCCAAAAAGGAATGGACGTGGCAGCATCCCAGTCAAATCTTGTGTTCAAAACCAGAGTGCAGTCCAGATTTGGCCCATCTGCAGGCTGTAGTTTGCTGGCCTCTGATGTAGTTGACAATCATGGAATGACAAGGTTCTATTTAAGAAGAAAATTATAGGGAATTAGAAATAGAGGGACCTCGGAGGCCACTAATTCTAATTCTATAACAACTAATTCATCTAATTCTATAACAACCCAGTAAAGTAGGTGCTTTTATTTTTCTCATTGTAAAGGTAAGAAAACTGAGCCACTATAACTAATGAAGTCACAGCACTGGGTAAATGCAGGCAGTAGGACCCTGAGCCCTCCATCACAGAGATAAGCAAGGAAGATGTACAGCCTTTCCAGATCCTTTGAGATCAGGAGTAGGGACCCTGTTTTCTGAAAGGCAGTAGAATTATTGATTACTCCATGTGTTTCACATACTTTGTTTAAAGACCTATCAGGACTGAGTCATTTGCTCTCATCCCTGAGAGACCTAGTGCGCTTCCTGCAGTTGAACCCAGTGCTTCATTCTCTGCCACAAATATAGGTTATGGCTCTCTTGGCATGATGACCAGTGTGCTGGTTTGTCCAGATGGCAAAACAGTAGAAGCAGAGGCAGCCCATGGGATTGTAACCCGTCACTACCGCATGTACCAGAAAGGACAGGAGACATCCACTAATCCCATTGGTAAGATGGCATTTACTTCTACCTTGATTTCTGATCAGAAAGTGCTCTCCAAAGGAGGTATTTAAAGAAACTCAGTGTTAACTGCATGCAAAGTCATCACCAAGTGGCTGATTTGTTTTACTAATAAGAGCTATTTTATTATGTGTCTTAAACACTGTATTTGTTTTGTGGGAGAACATAGGTTACAAAGAAGAATGTTATCAACAAGCATTTTCTGTTACTTCTGGTGCAATGAAATGCTACCTAAGGCTACAAATCTATAAGTCACTTGGATAGATCCTTCCAGCAGGGTTTCAAGGACAGAAGATTACAGCCTGGAAAGAGGAGACCAATAGAGACAAAAGATAGACTATGACCTTTCTTGCATCAAATGCTTTAAACTGCATACAATAGTACCACATCATTAAAAATGTACTTTCTATTAAAGTTTCTGTTGGGTAAACTATTTCCAACTCTGCTAAAACTTCTATCCCATCTGGATAATGAAGTCTGTCACCTAAACAATAAGCTGTTTTGCTTTGGGGAATTGTAACACATTTGGGGATCCTATAACTGGGATGATTGGAGTGTCACTATTTTCTTCTTTTAGCTTCCGTTTTTGCCTGGACCAGAGGATTAGCCCACAGAGCAAAGCTTGATAACAATAAAGAACTTGGCCTCTTTGCAAAGGCTTTGGAAGAAGTCTGTATTGAGACCATTGAGGCTGGCTTCATGACCAAGGACTTGGCTATTTGCATTAAAGGTTTACCTAAGTAAGTATAAGAGGCCCTAAACTGGATCAAATTACCAATTACCCTCTCTGGGCTCAAACCATCAGTGCTTTTTGGAATTATATGAATTGTTACTCATCTAGTCCAGGGGTCAGTGGATGTTACCTGTAAACTGTCAGATAGTGAACATTAGGTCTTGTGGGATATATAGGCTTTTTGCAACTATACAAGATGTTCAACTCTGCCTCAGCTGTTGTAGTAGGAAAGCTGTTGTAAAAATATCCAGAAAGAAATGGACATGGCAGCATCCCAGTCAAATCTTGTGTTTAAAACCAGAGTGCAGTCCAGATTTGGCCCATCTGCAGGCTGTAGTTTGCTGGCTCTGTTGTAGTTGACAACCATCGAATGACAAGGTTCTATTTAAGAAGAAAATTATAGACAAGTAGAAATAAAGGGACCTTGGAGGCCACTTCATTCTACTCCCTTATTTTCCTTAGCTTACAGATGAGAAATGCAAGCAGCACAAATATAAGATACACAATTTATTATAATTTCTTAAGTGTCTATAACCCCAGACAAGTATCTGAGAGCCCTTGTGTTGCCCAGGACTTTTCTGAGAACGTAATAGCCAGTATCCTGATTGGATTAACTGCTGATCAGAGACTCCTCCCTCAAGTCAGTTAGTTACTACCACCTACCACAAGAAACGCTATTAAAATTTGACACTAATTCCATGTCCTATGACTAGTACATCCAAAAAGGAAAACAACTTTAGGATAATCATTAGGACTTAATTTTAATTAAAATTAACAATTCAGATGAAGAAAAGGACTACAGTAGTGTTTATTAAGCTTCTGAGAAATCACATTTATATAAAAGAAATGAAATAGGTCAGCAGAAGTACAAAAAAAGATGCAGCTTACATTATTGCACTTGGATGAAATATGCTGCGTGTGGTAGCCTAATGTTCAGGCTAGGCCAGGAGGAGGAAGAGATGAAGTACAAACCTCCAGGT